>FQSS02000548.1:1330-25372 GCA_900128795.2 Malbranchea cinnamomea | reverse complement strand
TAGGTTCGGGGGTAGGCATGGCGTGTTGATTGCTATGGCGTGTTGATTGCTATGTTCACGAAGATAGGTCTTATTAATTTCACATACTCTGTAATATTACAATAATTAGGAAGGCGGTGACGGATACTAGAACAATTCGCCCCACTCAAGACCCACCGTACTAACAAAATTACCGGGGTCAACCACAGTAGAGAAAACAGGCGGTTGCAACGAGGGCTCATAACCTGATGAGGGGAGTAGTTGGTTACTATTGAAGGTATAGCCTACTACAGCCGAATATGTACATGCATTGTGGGTCACATGACATCGGGGGTAGGCAGTGGCCCTAACACTTTGGCTTCACGTAAGCTCGGTGGTCCTACTCAAGTTGTGGCTGTGCCTTATGTTGCGGCCAGGTTAATATCACAGCACCAAATTTCCACTGATATCACGTTGACTTCTGTTGAACTGACCTAGTTGTTTCAATAACGAGATCTGACCGTGTAAACCGGCATTGACACTTGGAACAGCAGACTACACAATGGATATACCGGAGCCAGACCAGACGCCTTTCATGGTAGTGTCAGCGCAAACCTCTCGGCTTGCAAGGGTAGGACTGCCCCATTTTGAATATCTGACTCGGCACATATCAAGAGTACATAAACGTATCATACTGACGTGCTTCCAAACCCTCAGCGATATCAAGCAATACTTGATGCGTTAACTCCCTATACCGCATACCGATGGCTTGGAACGGGAGCTCTTCTTGTCATCTTCTTCTTGCGAATTGTGCTTGCCCAAGGATGGTACATTGGTGCGTCATATGGCTTCAAAACGCAGGGGGGAAAAATAAAAGAAAAGCAATCGGTGGCTGACAGTGATTCCGGCTCGCAGTTGCATATACTCTTGGAATTTACCTTCTCAATCTTTTCCTCGCTTTCCTCCAGCCGAAGATCGATCCATCCCTCACCCAGGACGAAGGTCTAGAAGATGGCACGACTTTGCCCACCAAGAACGATGACGAGTTCCGCCCGTTTATCCGCAGACTCCCTGAGTTCAAATTCTGGCACGCCGCTACCAGGGCTATCTCCCTTGGGTTTGTGTGCACGTGGTTTGAGATTTTCAATATTCCCGTGTTCTGGCCGATCCTCGTCGTATACTGGCTGATCCTTTTCAGCTTGACGAGTAAGTTCATTCTGTCTACTTTGGAAAAAAATATTTTCTTACCATATAATTGCTATGTAGTGCGAAGACAAATACAGCACATGATAAAGTATCGATATGTCCCATTCTCCTTCGGAAAGACGAGATACAGCAGCCCCTAAGGCTCTGATTTCCCACATGCGAAGCGCTTATATTGGCAAAACAAACTTTTTCGTCATGTGCCTTTGTCCTCTTTTCTTTCCCCTTCTTTCTGTGAATAATGCCGGTTTCTGCGCTTGCTGTTCCTTCAGACTATGGTCATGAACGCTTGGCGGTTCCTCTGTATAAAAGGGAGTTCCCTTTTTCTTTTGGCCTTGGCATTTTGCTTCACCGATTATGGTCCTGCGAGCGCACACAGCGTATAATCTGTTGACGCATGCAGTTCCTCTTGCCAGGGGTTAATGATTTCAAATGCTCGTGTTGATTGCCCCCTGTTATGTTTTTTGTCCCTCGGACAGCACGTTGCTCAGCCGTTACAGCAGTTAGAAGCTTTACCCTTGGATGAATTTATCCCTCTGGCTTCCAGTATCTGGCAATGGGCTGTTGGATGACGACTCCATGGTTCGTATGGCCCTGTACGTGATGATTTCATTCCTTTCGTTCATGTATAGAGAATATTCTTCTAGCAGCGGTTTAATACGACTATAATTGTGTCCTAAACTTCTAAGGTTCCCATTTCAAGTCCAAGGGCTTAGCGACATACCCTCGTACGGGATATGTAGAGACATCCATCTCTGGACAGTGCTGCCCTCAGCAATAGTTTTTCCGTGCTTTGTTGTTGCTCGCAGGATCGTGGTTCGCGTTACCATCATGCCCGAAAGGACCTGCCAGTTTATCACTTCTTGTAATACAGATAATCAGTACTAGATTTTGCGAAGCAAGTACTGCAATGAAGGATTTTTTTTTAATTTTTTCATTATTCATTGTGATGTACCCCCACATTGTCATTAGAAATCCAGCTGAGGGCAATACAATGGATCTGTTTAATTACAACACATGTATGGGAGCCTAGCTGCGTTCCATGCTCGGCGCTGTCGATTTTCCAGCTTTGGTTTTCGTCCTTGAATTGTGTCGCTCGTTGAGACAAATGCCATGTTATTCCTGGCATATGCACCCTTCCTCAGCCGCCCTTCCCACATGTTAACAAGGTCATGGTAGTACACAGGCCATCTTACGCAGTAGATAGGTGTCAGAAATTTGTGGGTGATCATTGACTGAACTAAATTCATTCTGTTAACGGGGAATACGGATTTAAATATTAATCACAAAGACTGCTGCATAGTTAATTAGCACACGATATTCGTCTGCTACTTTCATAGCCAGTTGAGGCCAGCGAAGCTGACATTGCCGCCTCATTCACATGTTATGCACTTGATATACCTCTATAGATGAGACTGAGGCTGGCCCTTGACTTTGTCCTCGGTCTCCTTCTCAATCCGCTTACCAAGGTCTGGGTCTACGCGCGAGAACATGCCATAAGTACGCTGGCGGACCTTCGCTTCGGCGTTGCACAGGTGCACCGCGACGTTGTGCACGAAGTTATCCTGCTGCCCTGGCTGGCGACCCAGAACCTGCCACAGGCCATTGGCCTGGATGAAGTCGTCATCCGTAACGGGGATCTGCTTGGAGAGTACGGCTCCAACCCACTTCTCATGCTCCTGGCTGGCCTTGACGGGGCGGAAGGTCAATGGGCGGAACGAGGACGGGTAGTTCGGGTTTGCGCCGTAGTTGCCGTTGACGGTCATGAAACCATCACGCTGGTACGGGTTGAAGGCTTTCAGAGGGCAGTTGACGGGAATTTGCTGGTAATTCACACCCAGACGGTGGCGATGGGTGTCTGGGTAGGAGAAGAGACGGGACTGGAGGACTGGGTCCGCGGAGGGTTCGACACCAGGGACCATATGCGAAGGGGAAAAAGCGGCCTGTTCGATTTCGGCGAAGTAGTTCTGGGGGTTCTTGTTGAGGGTGATACGGCCGAACCGGCGAAGCGGCACCTCACCCTGGGGCCAAACCTTGGTGAGGTCAAAGATGTTCCAGCGGAACTTCTCAGCTTGCTCAGGGCTCAGAACTTGCACGTAGCAGGTCCAGGACGGATATTCGCCTCGCTCGATAGCTCTGAACAGGTCCTCGGTGTGCCAATCGGGATTCTCTGCGGAAATCTTGACGGCTTCCTCGTTGGTGAAGGTCTTGTTGCCCTGGTCTGTCTTCACGTGGATTTGGACATAGTTGAAGCTTCCATCTGGCTTGATCCACTTGTAGGTGTGGCCAGAGTAACCGTTCATGTGGCGATATGAGTATGGCGTGCCGCGGTCACTGAAGAGATGCATCACCTGGTGGATGGACTCCTGGTGGGTGGAAAGGTAGTCCCAGAACATGGTGGCATCCTTCAGATTGGTTTGAGGGTTCCTCTTTTGAGTATGGATAAAGATGGGGAACTTGGCAGGGTCCCTGAGGAAGAATATTGGGGTGTTATTGAACACCCAGTCCCAGTTACCGTCTTCAGTGTAGAACTTGATGGCAAACCCACGTGGATCGCGAGCACTGTCGGCAGAACCCTTCTCTCCACCGACTGTTGAGAAACGGGTGAGAAGCTTGGTCTTCTTCCCGACCCCTTTGAGCATATCAATAGTGGTCTAGTTGAAACTCGGGTCAGCCATTGGTCTGAATCCTAGGAGGGATGACTCGCTTGATCTAACTCACGATGTCACTGATATCATCAGTCACTTCAAATTCACCATAGGCACCGGCACCCTTGGCATGGACAACTCTCTCAGGGATCCGTTCGCGGTCGAAGTGGGCGAGAAGGTCGATCAGGTGGAAGTCCTGCAGCAACAGGGGCCCATTTTCACCGATCCTCTGGGAGGATTCAGGGTCCATGACCTAGTCCGAGGCTTACGGGTTAGCAACTTATTTTTCCTTGACAGCCGACACAGATCACGCATCAACTCTATGATCTCAGGGGATTGAAAGAGACTTACCGGACAGCCATTAGACGTGGTGTAGACCGGAGCCTCATTGTAGCGGTAAGTGTCTATGTTGCCCACAGAACAACATGGTCAGCGGATGGTATCTTGGGTGTTCATGCAGCCGCGAGAATGGCCAACATACTGTACTTGTCGTCCTCACCCATGTATGCGGCCTCGGTGTAGCAGGTTCTCTTTGTGTCGCTCTGACAGGGAATATGGTCCAAGGTATGAGCTCAAAATTAAGACAGGAGTCACTCTGCGGTGTTGGGCGAAGGAAAGATGATGGGTTTGAAGTAGACAAGGACCAGGAAGGAGATTAATATCGGCCCCTTTATACCTCCCTGGATGGACCTTCCCAACACACATCAAGAGCGGGGCACGAGGCATGCGTGCGGGGGAAGAATAGCGTCAAAAGAACGTTGCAGTCTAGTTTGGATTATCATGCTAGCGGCCTGTATCGTCAGACGAACATGATCTGCTAAGCCGCTCCTCGTTATTGGCACGGGTATTTGCATGTAACAGGGGGAACCGATAAACAGGCTGAGTTAGTAATACTACTTACCTTCCAGATGCATCCAGTCAACAGCGTCCACGAAGCCACGTCTGTAACGGGCTGTGAAAAAGCCGTTTCCTTCGGATGTCTGTCTTCTTCTGGTGGCGTGAGAGCATCATTTTAGGAACTAGTATCAACGCGTCACGACATCATACTTCGATGCCCAGTTAATTGAAAATGGACACTTTTGGTTCTGACAGCTCTTGTCCACCTCGGTTCTCCACAGAGCCCAAGAGGGATTCGTTCTTTCTCCCTTGTGGAATCGCTATTTTGGTCTCAGATGGCGATTGCAGTCAGATTACAACACGCCTGTGAGCCGTCCACCTGTTCGCAGTCTCATACCACGCGGGCCCCATCATACTAGTAGTAGTAGTCCATTAGCACTACTACCACGGTAGTACTGGTAGTAGTAGTAGGTAGTAGTACTGGTTCTCAGAATCAGAAATTAAGACACTTACTCTATTCTGACCCCGTGCTGGATGCTAAAAAGTGGCGCGATTTGCCTTATTCACTGCGATAGCAGCGTTTTATTATTGCTTGGCTGTAGGCTGCTTTCCGCCGAACTGCGAACAATCCTCAACATAAAATCTGATATTCGGTGTTCCATTTTCCTGACCCCACATGCGCCAAGAGTGCGCCAAGTCGGACATGGGCCACTGAGAGCTGCTTGATTTGCGTCGGTTGCCCTGGGCGGGGCATCACCACTTATCAACTTGGGCACCTCTTTCAGACACAGGGGCTTCTCAGACAAACACAAGGAACATGTCGTTGAATGTGCTGACAGCCGTTGCTCTTTGGATCCAAGGCCGCTACTACACTGCTGGTAAGATCCCCTGAGTACACAAGAGACATGCTTTGACATAACTATATCGAGAATGTCAAAAGGGCTACATACGTAAAAAGGCCCCTTTTTTCTATGATCACGAGAGGATGCTGGTGCAGTGAAAGCCCGGCCTGTCGCCTTTTTTAGATTACCAAGTGTGGAAGCTGTGGTCCCGTTCCTATGTACCTTGCTGCAGGAGTCAGTTTTGCAGCCAATCCTCTTTACCGTCCGACATCGGGATGGCGGTTTTGAAGGATTGCCAGATTGGAATTGACTTCTTCAGGTCGCGCCGCATACGTACATTCCGCAATTTGGAATGGCAGAGCAGTCGTGGTATTGTATACGCACCGCGTCATCCGTTAAGCAAAGACATGGCCGCAGACCTGCAATTTTAGGTTCCCAACCCTGAAAATGTCGAGATCTGTGAAGCATGTTTCCGAGGCCTTCAAGTTGTCATCCAATAAATCCTACTGGCAATCTCTCAACTAATGATAGTAGCTGAAGGTCCATACACTGATTGTTACAGGTACATGTCGATGAGCTTGACGCACCTTGTTCCACGGGCCTTCCTTCAGAGCCCGATGGAGCAGATTGTGCGTCATAAAGCCGTTCCTCCGAACTATCTGACTCGGACAACATCGCATCTTTGGGTTTTGCTAATGGCATCTTCTTGAAACGGTTGTGCACACAACCCAGCAAACACCTTTTCAGATCCTCGAGAGATCGAGACGCCTGCGTCCTAATCCACACGGCTTCGCCGGTCCCATTATCCAATCGAAAACTCCAGTAAGCTAGGCCGTTGTCATGTCATCCTTATTAATTCCTATTAACGTCACTTTGTTGTGGATTTTAATCTGCCTTGACTCTTTCCTGTGGTGGCCAAGTGAAGACGGAGTGTTATGCTCCGTCTTCCAATATCCCATGGAGATGATGAAGCATCCTTTTCTGTTGAGTTGGACCAAGTCTTAATCATCGAGGTTCTGGATTTTACTTTTGTTCCATGCGAAAGCCAGTGTGACATCAAGCTCAACAAGACTTCTGAATCGGAACCATGTTATGGCTAGTGTAGCTAGCAAGATGTATATATGGCTTGAGTTATCGTTAGAAACAAGCCTATTCTATGAAAATTGGTATCGGCAAACACCAGTACTCGTTAATTTTCCGACTGAACAGTTTGCTATCAAGTAAGGGAAGATTATTAGCAACATATAATCGACACATCCTAATCCCATGCGAATGAAGACGGCCAGGGAGCGGGCTAATACTTACCACCAGCCAATCCATGCCTTCGTCGAGGCCCTTCCCGTCAATCGCAGAACATGCCACTATACTCCAATTCCGATCTCGTAGTTCGCCTAGTCTCAGCGCCTCAGAGATCTCTCCCGCTCCTTTGGCACCAGGTTGATCCTGTTTATTTGCAAAAACCAGAAGCGCCGCGTCACGGAGCTCTTCCTCGTTCAGCATCGCTTGAAGCTCATCACACGCGGTCCCCAGCCGCTCGATATCCGTCGAGTCAACTACGAATATAACTGCTGCTGTGTTCGCGTAGTAGCACCGCCAGTAGGGCCGTATGGACGTTTGCCCTCCCAGGTCCTGCTGATATTAGCCTTTGTCGCGTCGAGGTGGATTCAAAAACCAGGCACAATGACGCGGCACGTGAGCTAGACTGGACGGAAGATTGCATACCCAGACGTTGAAATTGAGGTTTTTGTAAGTGACGGATTCGACGTTGAAACCAATTGTAGGTATCGTTGTGACAACCTCGCCAATCTGTAAAAGAAACAGAGAAGAACGACATTAGCTAGCCATTCCAGCAAGAAAAGAGAGCATCCTCTAAACAGGCCGGAACACACCTTTAATCTGTATAGGAGGGTTGTTTTCCCGGCGTTATCCTCAAGTCCAGAAAGGCCCGTGTCAGCTTAACGTTTGTGCTTTACAACCAGGGACTACAAAGTCACAACGTAAGGCTGTGCACATACAAGTCCCAGGATCAGAACACGAATCTCTTTCTTCGACCATAGGAGGCCCGATAGGATCCGGGATAATGATCCGCCCATAGTTGTGAGTGTGACACCGACACAAAATATGAAGAACCAGCGAATTGTCTCAATCCGGGGGCAACAGGGAATTAGGTAGACCTAAGGTCCGCAAGCTTATCTCTAGGACGCGACCGAAATTCCCTGAAGACTGCTGATTCAGCTGCGTTGGTCGCTATTATTTGCGACAGATGGCCCCAAGATTTGGAGGCGGTGGACCTGGTCTGATGACGTCTGGTCTGTGTGTCCGTCTGTTTGGAGAGGAGTGGTCGCTCAGAAAAGAAAGAATCGAGAAGCAGGAATTGTCGCCGGCCGGTTATATCACACGGAAAATCTGTATTTAGTTGACTAACTGGGATTTTTGTTAGTATAACAACCTGACCGTAGCCCCAGCTCTTGCTTTCAGTGTGGCACATATGCTCTGCGGCTGCACGCTTGAAGTTCAGAACGCGGATTGATTGGGTCGACCAAAGACTCTCTGTCCAAAGGACCCCAACCTCTAACCACCAATCCACAAGCCTCTCTTTCTTCATCAATCTCGAATTGAGAGTTCCCTGGCTCCCAAAACCTCAGCTGGACGACAATATGGCCTGGTCTTCCTGAAGATTATACTGTTCACTGGTCTTGATGCAGCTCTCTTCCCAGATACTACCTTCCGACGACTTTGTGCACTTCTTGTATCCCATTAGCGATAGGAAAGCTTCATTGCCTGACCCGTTCTTGCGTTCAGTGACGAGAGTACGCTTGAAAGACAAGTTTTCTAACTCGAGTTTCTTGGCTCTCCATCGTATCTGATTATCGCGCAATTCTCTCCTCCCGACTTTGACGTTCTGATAAGAGTGAGACGGAAATGGTGGGCAAGAAGTCCGGCAAGGCGCTCCTCCGGGAGGAAGGTAAAAAAAATCCTCCCTTTTTCGATTCTACTTTCTGAACGCTGATCGACGGGATAACTCCAGGCCTTGAACGGACTGATAACAGGATGGAACTTACGAGCTGGCCACAGGTTACGCCTATCAACCAGAAAAACTATTACACGTGAGTGAAAAGCTGATACCTGGTGCCTTGCCGGTTTCATTTTCCTGTGTCTCAAACTGGCCTAGATACACAGTGTTCTAACCGCAATGTGTTAACATAGCGACTACCTGAAACGCGATGATCAAATTCTGGCGTACCGGCTACAAAATGAAGAGGCTCGGAACCGCATGGCTAAAGCAGCGAAAGACCGAGATCGTGCCCTAGCAATGTCGAAAAACGAATTACCGTTGCCTCAGCCAGAGACAGAACCAGCTACAGAGGGAGAAGGGGGAGCCGAGGTCGGTGAAGAAGAGCCTGCCGTATTGGGTTCTAAAATCATTGTTATGCATGTTGGGAGTCAGAATCTGCGCATTGGTCTTGCGAGCGATGCGCTGCCAAAGACTGTTCCAATGTGCATTGCACGAAAGTCGAAGCAGAGCGAATCCGAGGAGAATGGCGGAGAGCCGAAACCCAAGCGATTGAAGCTAGATGACGGCCAAGTAATGGAGCCAGAGAAGATGTTCGGCCCAGAAGTGAGTCGTACCTCTTTCTACATTGTTCTGATGTCTTTGCTGACAATATGTTTTACGCAGTTTGCATCTCAGTATACCACGATGTGTGCTGACTTGAAGGCACACATGAAATTGAACAAGCGAAGAACGCTTCCAAACTCCAAAGAAATGGTTGTTAACTACAACAGGAGGACTGTCCCGGAGACGATATCTGAGCATAACGATCCGATGCGGGTGGAATGGACTGAAATCCCTTCTGACCCAAAGCTCGCCCCTGAATACATTACTGGGGAGGCAGCACTGAGAATTCCCGATTTCTCGGAACCGCGATACAAACTCTTCTGGCCGATACAGCATGGATGGTGCAATGAAAAAGATTATATCAGCAAGAACCTTCTCTTTCAAGATATTGCTACGATCCTAGAAGAGGCTATAAAGAGCCAGTTAGGTTTGACCCGAAAAAAAGACTGGGGCCAATATTCCTGTGTCTTTGTCATTCCCGACCTCTACGAGAAGAACTATGTGACTCAGATCTTGGATATGCTTATGCGCGACTTCGGCTTTAGCAGAGTTTGCTTTGTGCAAGAAAGCCTTGCTGGGACGTTTGGAGCCGGTTACACCTCTGCCTGTGTTGTGGACATAGGCGCACAGAAAACGTCAATATGCTGTGTTGACGAAGGCATGTGTATCGAGAACTCCCGTGTGAACTTGAAATATGGAGGAGCAGACGTCACGGAGACCTTCATCAAGATGATGTTGTACGATCACTTCCCATACGACGATATCAACTTGAACCGCCGCTACGATTTCCTGCTCGCCGAAGAGTTGAAAAGGAACGTATGCACCCTGAATGAAACTAATGTTTCTGTTCAGGTTTTTGATTTCCATCTTAGGGCTTCCGGGCAGGATACCCGCAAGTACACATTCAAAGCTTATGATGAGGTTTTGTTGGCACCCATGGGGTGGTTTCAACCAGAGATTTTCTCGGACATGTCCCATAAGCTGCAAGGACGGCGAAAGCTAATCGATCGATCCTATGATATATACGATGGACAGCCAAACGATCCTGTTTCTGCTGCTCAGGCCGAAATCATTTCAGCCATTGCTCCTCCTTTGCCTCCGACAGATACTGCCGCGAGTGGGACTCCCCAAACAAGCGTCAATGATGTGCAATCAACTCCCAGCCGTCCCCAGGCTCTCAATGCAAGTTTCGCCCGCGTGCAAGATCTTGAAGCTACCCCTCGATCTTCCGTCGCGGGCTCTCCTGCGCCTGATACTCCACATGGTGGTTCCACTCCAATGCCAGGTGCCCAGATGAATGGGGCAACTGCTACAAGTCATCCTACTATTGAAGACCGAGATGACGTTCTCCCAGTCTATCCTCTAGACAACGCGATTTTCACGTCGATCAGCAATGCGGCCCGCGCAGATGATCGCAAATTCACCGATTTCCTTGGTGGAATTTTAGTCATTGGAGGAAGCAGTCTTGTGTCCGGCTTCCATTCGTTCCTTGAGGAAAGACTGCAGAGTAAACGACCAGCCTATGCCAGCCATATCATGGTTGGTACACCCCCTCGTGAGCTAGATCCACAGGTCGTCGTATGGAAAGGGGCAAGTGTGTTTGGAAAGCTCGATGCAACGAATGATAGTTGGATCGGGAGGCTGGAGTACGATAGGCTGGGCAGTCGAGTAATGACGTATAAGTGCATGTGGGCTTGGTAGTCGCCCCTTGGGAGGAACATGACTCTATGATTTTAAAAACTCATACTATTCTGTTGTGCGACGTAGCTGAGCTGAGTCCGCAGGACAATTTAAGCAGTTCCCGGAATAAAGTTTTTCCTCCAGTGATTCTAACTGAAGCGGCCACCACGGGCAAAATGAACTGGGCAAGACTCTCTCAGCAAGCTTTGTTCACAGACTGTGCTCATCTGAGTGTTTTACTCTTCACCTTTCCTGTTGTGTATTCTAATCTCTCATAGTGCAATTCATTTGTCAACAGGTGGGTAGACTTGCTGTTTTGCCACACCCTGAGAGCCAGTGCAAGTTTCAGAGTGCGCCCAAGGATACCACAGCTAACTCACATTGTAGAGCCTACGCTGTTTGATCGAGCAATTCAGGGGCAAGGATGTCGAAATCAAGAGACAGCCGTCCTCCGGAGGGCTATCATCAGGAATATATCGCTTCCCTAAGATATCGCAATGACCTTCCACCGCCGGAAATGCCCCCCAAATTCCTCGAGATCCCGCATGAAGGATTGGAACGTTTTCTTACTCCCGGCTTCGCCTCGAACCTATGGCGTCGCGAAGAGCCAAATATTGATGTTGACGCAGAAGGAGGTATGCATATCGACCTGGTGGGTATCCCGGGTCTGCATTTGGGTGATGAGAGTGGTATGTCTTCGTTCGCCTTCCCAATGTGCTCTTCCTTTGAAGGATTAGCGGGTCTGACATTTCTGGTTGAATAGCAATAATGGCTCCTGAAAACCCCCCACCTCTCGATCCAGCTGATCTGCCGCTCCTCATGTCTCTCGATCAATTGCGAAACCCAGCGCCTAAAAACTCCAACGTGAGCTTTTTACGTCGAACGCAATATATCGCATCTTCTGGTGCTTCCCGAAACGTGGAGACCAAGTCATTTCTTGCTCCGAAACCCAAGGTCCAGAAGCCAAAACCCTCCCGTGACGATCCCGCACATATCAAAAAATATATCCTCAAAGGGTTTGACATTGCATACCCCAATAGCAAGCACATTGGTGAAGATACCGAGAGTAGGATTCGGGGCTTGGCGCCAACTAAGGCTGAGGTTGATGCTTGGGCTAATCCTGTCCATCCTGATAACCCCAAGCTGAAGCCAGTCGGATTCTACCCACTTATTCCCGACCTAACAGGATTTTCCGATCACGGAGGTTACCTCCAAGTCAAGTTCGACAAAGCTCCGGTACAAGCGGATAATGGCAAGCGGGACGATCGTATGGATATAGCAATCCTTGTCCCGACCACACCGGAGGATCGGGTTGTCCAGGAACACGCAACCAAACAAGCACTGCACAAGGCAAATCCGTCCTTATATACTGACCCTGGCCCTCTACCGTTCGATTACGACCTCTTCCTACCTGAGAGGAAAGGAACTTCCAATCAAATAAAGAAGAGTCTGAATATTGTCAATCCAGACAGGGATAATCCCGATCACTACACTCATGAAGGACCAGATGGACAAAGGTTCCACAGATACGACCGCGTGCGTACGTATGCCACGACTTCGCAGGTACTTAACGTGGAGCAGAAGTACAAGGATGTGGCTGTGGTGCTCTTTGACCCAGAAGAAGGCTCAAAAGACAAGGAAAACTTTTATCGTCTGAAGCAAAAAGGAGCGTACTACTCGCCCATCCTCAGCAAGCTGCGTTTGAAGCCGGAGCGGTCCCGGACAATTGCGCAAGCAGGCCTGGCACCAACCCTCCCACAAGATAAGAGCCAGCAACTCCATCAAATCCAGCTCGTTGTGCGTGACCCGACTGTGGCAGAGTCGTACAAACGAGCTTCTCACCGTGCTCAGCTTGACCCTAAGTTCGCAAAGAATATGCCTCCACCTCCGGAAGAAGAGACATCTGCACCGGCCGAGAATGATCATGAGATGGCCGATGTTCAATCTGAAAAGCCGGACGAGCAGGGCAAGACTGTAGGCGAATCTGATCGCAAGTCAGAGTCGGGGGGCGGAACCCCAAAAACGGAGGAGGATGCTGCCGAAGAAAGTTGAACTGATGGGTGACCTTGGCGGTCGTAACAAGGGGCCTTTATTTCCCTTTCGGAATTCCCTCTGGATTGGTGCTGTCTCTTGGGCATCGTTGCCTACTGGGACTTTTTTTTTTCTCATGTTTGGGCACCAATACCCAATTATTCGAGCATCAAACCTCTAGATCGAAATGGGCTCGTTTTTTATCTACCTATTATTTAATGTCTTTTTCAATCTCATGTTGATACATATCATACTTAGTCCTCGTACGGTGTTCGGGGCGTTTGGACGTGACAAGCCACGATGGAAAATTGATATGATCGTTGCATATTGGGACGCCGTGGAACAATTGACTTGAGCTGTGAATTACATTTCTATTTACATTAGGATTGATGTTCAGGGCATATACAAGGGTCTCCAAAAAGCGCTCAGGTAGCGATCAAATAACAAAATCGGTCAAAATAACGCTTTACCGCCCGACAAAGACGCTGATAAATATATAGGAATCAACGGAGTTCTGAAAAAAAAAATTGTCACATTGCACGAGGGCCTTTAAGCTGTAAGTTACTGCGTCAAAAATGCAATTAACTCGAGTATATCAAAATTGCAACTCTTCTTTTAGGTCGAGACATAAAGACGAAGCAGGCCTTGGCACAGGTCTTTGAGCGCTTGGCCTGCTCTACAAATCTAATTACCCTTGCTGTCCTGCACCCGATAAACAAATGCCCACGATGAAGGTACATGGTACTGTACGGTCCAAGTGTTATATCATTAGAGAGTGGTGTTAGCAGATGTGCATGGCCCCCAGAAATTGAGAATTGCGACACCTTGATTCCTGTGTGTCACGAGTCTGAGCATATTAGCTGGCAAACCCAACAATTCGGAACTCTGCAGACTGAGTCCAATCCGAGTTGCGGATTGCTCTGGGAGATTTCGGAAATTTTAAGCTCCAGGGATTTGGGCAGTCCTATCCAACCGCGACCCGAGGCCCCATGGCCTCGTTACCGTCGCCTGCCTCCCCATCGCGACTCTCATCTTCATCTTCAACGTCAGCAACGTTTTCATCATCCTCATTCTGAGGGCGAACGTCGCCATCACCAGCCAATCCTGTTTGCTCCTCTCTCCTGTTAAATAAACCTCGTCTAACCCTCTGCTCTGCAAGCACCTCACTGACGCGACGGACCACTCTAGCAAAGAAGATGACGGCCATCGCACCAAGAAATAATGTTTTGGAGACGTACTGCTCTTCATTGGGATTAGTAGAGTGATCGTGCGGGACAAGTTGGCGCTGAGAGTACGACTGAACAGACGGTGAAATGTAGGTGAATGAGACACCGAAGGGAAGGACAGAGAAGGAGAAATTGTAGGATGACTGGGACGAAGAGAAGCCAAAACTGCTGGTGATGAAGAATAGGATGAAAGGCGCCACGAAGAGGCAGGCTACGAGTCATAAGGTAGCCCACGAGGAAGTCGGGGAAATCCTGGCAACCGTTAGTTACCGTCAGACCTTTCGTTGCGTTGAACTGGTAGCATGTTTAATCATCTTGAATCCAGGTACACGAAACTTACCATTCCTTGTCTTCCATCTTCCTAATCCACTTGACTGAGATCTTGAGCCTCTCTCGAACACTGGTAGCAGGAAGTAATGCGTATCTTTCTTCATCTGGGATAGGAAGGACGGTAGCAAGCCAATAAGGCAAGAGAGCAGGCTCTGAAGGGGCCTGGCCGTATGTTGCAAGGATCCGATCATGGAGCCATGGCGCCCCTTTAGCATGTTGTTTCCGGACGAAATCCTTGCATATTTCGAATAGCTGCTGTGTGGGAAGATGGTCGATCTGGTTATGATCCTCTTCATCCGTCGCAAATGCTGACGCTGTTTCCCTTGCCTCTAGATTCTCTTCCTCCGAGATAGATATATCATCAACTCGCTCAATTTTGCCAACATGATATCCATCACGCATGCTGCTTTGGACGACTTTGAATTTATACAGCCCTGTTGTGCTGATCAAGCTCCTCCCGTCCGGAAGCAGATTAAATCGATCAATTTGGAGCATCGTACCGTACTGCATGAATACACTGGACCCTAACTCTCCCTGTGGAGACCGCGACCGATTTAATTGAACCATCCCAAATTTACGGTCTCCGCTCTGGATTGCACGTCGAACCATTAGCCGATATCGCGGCTCGAAAACGTGAAGCAAAGTGCGCATCGATGGAAACGAAATGGTGCACACGAAAAGTGGTACATTCGGCTCATCAGGACTGCCCAACTCTTCCAACCGCGCAACCTCCGAACGACGTGCATATTCCACTGGGAAAAATGTTGCTATCAATCTATCAAGGCGGATATTCTTCTGCTCCGCCTGGAGAAAGACAGCGATAGAAACTTTTCGTCGACAAATAGGACAGAGGTTTGAGTGGTCCAACACGCGTGCCACGCATGTACGACAGAAAGTATGTCCGCAGGTCATTGTGCAAGGGTCTAGAATCAATGAATAGCAGACTTGGCAATCAAGTTCTCCTCTCAAAGCGTCCCTAATGAAATCGAAAACCTTGAGATCTAAACTGGCCGATGACGCATCTTCTCCTTTGGTGCTATAGGTGATATCTGCAGTATACGGCAACTCACCCGTTTTTGCGAGATTGTAGGTCACGCTCAACCTTGCACCATAAAAGGGTATGGGAGACGGGATGCACTCATTCCCTTTTGCATCAGCGTCATCATTGAGACGGTTGATAAACAAACGACTTTCTTGGTCTTCCTCTGCGACCGCAGAATCCGTCCGCTGTACCCCATCCTCAAAAATCTCAATAGCTCGAGTCAAGGTGACATCGACGCCACAATCTCCAACCGCATGTTCCAGTCCACAAGAATGTATTCCGGGACTTGTATTCCCGTCCTTCGGGAAGGGGCAATCGAACCCTCTATCCCGTCCTTCGGTCAATGGATATGTGATGTTTTCCCGTTTGCGGGCAGTCGGTAGGCATTCTCGACATATCGAGTTCCCACAAGGGAGTCTAACGGGCGACCGCAGGGGACGAGAGCATTTGGGGCATTGGATCAACCGTATTAGCTCTCGAGCATTGGTGTAAGGGTTAAGGCCAGCCGCCACATCGTGGGACGCTTCCGTGGCCTCTTCAAAAAGCGCGCTATCATTGTTTCCGCTCATGAAGGGTCCTTAAATAGCTCTGCCTTGTAGGTTGGCAGTTGAATAACGGTAATTAGTCGAAGCAGGGTCAGGAAATGTAGAAATGGAGTTGATAGGGAGGGGATTCCGTTGTCGTAAGGGCTGAGCTCAAGGACGGAGAAGAGAACAATACACGGCCTGAAAGATGGAGTAAGAACGACACCTTTTCATTATTCTGACTCTATGTGAATAATCTCCCGGAAAGCGTTGCGGCATTCTCGACGATCCTGGACCGGTTGGTGTCGAAAAGATGGCGAGTCTCGAGATGGCCAGCTCATCGCGAAGGAAATGCGGAGAGCACCAGAGCCCTGCTAGGCCAATTCAACGTGGTCTAGTCTCTTGGCAGTACAGAGGAGGTACAGTAAAGCAAGAATTCCAACACGTTGATTCGACCTTGAACAATCGCATCAACTGATCACTCATTGTCTTTCTTAGCTTCTCACATAACAGAAATGCGGACGTTACTTTGTTCGAGAATTAAAAGTTTGAGTAGTATTGCTGCCCTTAGGGAGTCGTAATGGTGACCTCTCGCCAATTTGCGTCAGAGACGATTCGCACTGGCGATCCCGCTCGATTCGAAGGTTGTGTTCCTCTTTTCTAGTATTTCCACGTGCACTGATTAGTTCTTTGCTCGCTGCAAATGTTCGCCATCAAGCCGGAAATTATCGAATTTATCGTGCAGTGGACAAAATCGGACGGATGAAAAATTGTTCAAGGTGTAAAAGATCCTGTCCAAAGGGTCATACATCTCCCCGTCATGGAAGAGAGCTGTAGGCCCTTTGTGGCCCGGTCTCCAGAACCTGCACGTAATGGTCAAGATCTCTCAATTTCTGTTGAATTGGCGGATTATGACTTGAATACAACCTCGCCTGGGCTGGCTCTCGGATCAGTAAGGAAGTAATGGCGTAGTTGGCCCGACTACTCCGTATGCTTGGCAGGAACTATGGCAGGGGGAGCAAGCAGCGTATCTAATAGCTACAACAGATCCAAGCATAGCGTTCTGGTTTTTCATCGAGGGTGGGCCTAGAAGAATCATGCGATATAATCTTTGCGAAACTGAGGCCTAAGCTATCTGTGAAGCGCAACAACAACGACCATCGCCTCGTCGAACTGGCTCGATCCACCCACCCAGCAAGAGATAGACGCCTGTACTTCGCCCAAACCACACCGATAATATGCGAAGAGGATCAACACGGAAAGAAAAAAAAATGAACCAGATGGGTTTCTGATTCCATGGCAACATCGGACGCTAGCTGCCTTTCCTCCTACCATGCGCCGACTCCAGGACCAAGTTATACCAAACGCCAACCTGCAATGTTGTCACTATACACAGAGCCGCAATTGAAATGACTTGGAAAGAAAACAAAAATCGAGAGGCACACATCAAATGCAACGGCGCAAAATGGGTATCGCAAAGGATGCAGTTGGTCTGCCTTTTAGTTCTCTGAAGTAACCAGCAAGTGCTGAGTTGCTACTGGTTACTCTGAAGCTATACTTTCAGAGTCAGACATAGAATTGGTCTCTTCACCTGACTCCTCCTCACCGAGGACTAATCGTCGCAAGACTTCTTTCTCGAACAGGTCAAGGGCGAATCGCCGCGCAGGAAATTTCAAATGATGATTTTCGAGTATGACCAGCACCTTTCGGAAAATGTGAATTTGTCGGAAATATTCAGGGCGCTTGGCTTTGATACTGGAGAAGCAGTCAATAAGATCGAACCCTGGAAGCAAACGGATAATACACTGCCAACCCACCGTTGAAGATCGGATGCCGCTCGTTTGGAGACGACGGAATTGCCCAGGTCAATTATGAGCCGCAAAATTTTTTGAATCACGGGATCGGGATCGGTCACCGCAGAATTGTAACGTTCTCGATCTGCTTCCTGAACTCCTGCTCTAGTGATATAAGGAGTAAACGGAGCCTATAGACCAGTGGTTAGTTACAGGCGCTCGAAATAACAGGATAGCAAAGAGACATACTGAACATAACCTGCTCGGGTCTGCTGGTATGCACCAACCCAGGGAACGACCGCGGTCATCAACAGCTGTAACCCAACCCGCCTCGAACACTAGCTCGAGTCCATGCTCACTTCTTGATATAAGACCCAGGACGAAAAAGGCTGTCCCTCTCATCGTCAGTACAGCCGCATTCTCCGCGATCCTTACAATATCTTTTACGATCTCGGATTCTTCCAAAAATGGTGCTCCGAGCTCCATTGAGCCAAGATTTCCGACTGCCCAGAGACAACCCTTGACCTTGAGCAACACTTCGGGATCATCCTCTTCGACTCTGAAGTTTCGAATAGTAGACGCAAACTCTTCGAAATGTCCGGACTGCTCAAGCAATTGGCAACCTTCAGTTGTGCGTGCGAGCTCCCGATAAAAATGCGGAGGCAAAAGGGCTAGTGACCGTGTATCAACTCCTTCGTCATGCTGAGGACTGCTTGGTCGTCGCTGGTCGGCGTAAGCGCGAGAAAGCGTCGCTTCAACCAAACCGACATAAGCATCGTTGCGCCCCAGAAACCAGTCATCCATTTCCTGGGTGATATAATCAAGCCCATGGAGATACTTGTAGCCGATGGACGTTGAAAGAAACCGGAGAAGTAAAGGTGCACCAATCTCCCCAAGGTGGTCCAGGGAGGGGCGGCATCGTACTACGTATTCCAGGCAGTCCCTTTCAATGCAAGCCTCTTCAAGGATCTTTACGGCAACTTGGCAAACTGAGACGTCCGGATCATAAAGTTGAGTGACAAGCAGTTTAATAACCCAATCGACAGGCGCACCCGGGGCTGTGCGGCCAACCACATATTTTTTGAGCAGTCCTGTCGCAAAAATGCGAATTTCCTTGGACCCAGTGGTGAGAGCCTTTGAGAGGATGATCCGCAGGTGACTCTCCAGAGTATAGTCCATGTTGCCTAACAGAGTCATGATGAGGTCATTCCGGTCCTTCAGCTCGACAATATGATAGAACATGTTCGGCATGTGCCATCGCTCCATCATTTGCAACCCATGTGGTTCACGGCTGAGTGTTCCAAGAAGCGCGAAATAACCGCCGCAGAGAGTGTCGGCTACACGCTGCTGTGAAAATACAGGTTCTTCAGATGTTAACCCGCTCATTCTATCAACCTGAGCCAAGCACTCGGCTATTTGTCTCAGCAACTTATTTTCGGCTAAATGTTTTGTCCCTTCCGGACTTTGCAGTAGCGTGCGTATCAAAGCGCAACCTGTCCGAACATAACGCTGATTTGGCTTCGTATTTCGCACAGTGGAAAACCGATACTTGAATGGTCGATAGAATCCCATGAGTCGCTTCATAAATTTAGAACCCTTGATAGCCTCATCAAGTCGTTTGGGGTTTGTCAGAGGACCTTCAACAATAGCGTGTATAAGGTCCCAATTCCACTTTAGGAAGTTAGAGGAATTTAGAACATTAGTGTCCATAATGGCAGTACGAAATTGGGCTTCATCCATAGTGGGAGAAAGCTTTGTCTGTTCAAGATTGCTACCACCACTTCCACTGACAACGGCCGGGGACGAGACAGCCGCCGCTCCACCAGCTGAAAGGAATGACGTTGGATCTGTGTGACTGACGTCTGGACCCTTGGTTAACGGGATCGCATCAGTCCGCATCATTGTCCGGTTTATGCTGTCAATTTGATAAATAGTCGACGTAGAAACATGCCCAATGTCGAAGGTGTCCTTCTTGGAGCGTATTAACTGGGGAAGAACCTGAAGTTTAGCGCACATCGACTGCGGTAGGGAGTGGTTGGCGCGCTTTAGTACTTCAGTGAGCATCAAAGTCGCCTTGCGCTTTAAAGGTAGGTCTTTCTCGTCTTCGACCAAATCAGATAATGCCTGATACCGAGTTAGATCTTGGTAAACAAAATACCGAATCAAGCTGAGGAGGGCTATGGCTCATACCTGGATCAATCCAGCGTCTATCAATAACGCAAGGAGTAGAGTAGAGAAATGAGATGTAAGATCGATCGAGTTGTTTTCCTGTGACTGAAGAGCCTGCATCTGCTTAATTTCCTGTGATGACCTTAGATTGGTAACCCGGCCATAGGTAGTTAGTCTTCTGCCCGCAAGATAGGATTGAGACCAGGATGGAGTTTTGATGCGAAGGATCTCAAAGAGTAAGTCTAATATGAGGTTCCGTAATGTGGGCTCTGGATATTGCAGAGACTGCAGCAAAGATCGAAGAGGTTTTGCTCGATCTTGTGCAAGGCTTAATAGGCCGGGCCATGACCTGAGCATAACTGATATAGCTCTACTTGCGGGTGGAAGCCTTGCATTTCGTTCACTTTCGGAAAGAGCTTCCGTGAAGCATGAAAAAACAGCATCGATCCCACAGCCGAACGTGAGATATTTCCGGGTCCGAGGAGAATCCAAAACATGGAGGAAGCTTGACGTTAGACTTTCAGACGCGCCAAACGTTCCTTCCGCCAAGGCATCGTTTAAGGTGCCAATGCCGCCCGCAGAGAAGAGTAAAGCTGGGTCTCTAACAAGTATCTCTGCAAGTGTCATGATCGAGATATTTCGAAGTCGGTCTTCTCTGTGATCTGCGATTGAGACGAGCGTACGAACAACCGCACGAGATATTTCATTAACCCCATCCTTGACGTCCAGGAAGGCCCGAATAAATTTTATCGCTTGCTCCCGTTCTATGCTAGCCTTGGTTTCCTTCATAAGTGAAAGCATCACAAGCTCGTCCGTGTGTAGTGACCTGATAGTTTGAATGGATTTCCTGTCCGCGATAGCATAGCGAGTTAAGCGGTACCCTGCAGCGACAACCTCGCGGGAATCGCTGAGGAGCATCGTTTGAACTCGAAGGCCAAACACGCTCCACTCCAAATCATACTTGAGCGTGGGATAGCGCTTGAAAAGCTCAACAAGGCTATTTGCTCTTTCAACATAATAGTCTGGTTGCATCCCATATACCTCTAGAGCTTGCAGAGTCTCTGCAAGAACATAGGTAGGCGACTCGGTTTCGCTTTCCTCCTCGGAAATGGCACCAGTGGGCAGGAGTGTAGTGCGCCCAGTGTTACTATTGAACAGCGTCGATAGGTGGCTGAGGCCGCTGCGTCCAGCGGACTGACTCCTGTTGACCTCCTGCTCCAGTTCCTGGTGTAATTGCTCCAATTTCCGGTTTGAAGAGCTTAGCTCATTCTCCACTCTCAGCCGCTGCTCTTTTGTTTGTTTCGGGTTCTTAGACAGAAGTGCCTCCAGCATGTTTTCGGTGCCGGTTTTGATTTTCATCTCTTTCTCAATTTTGTCACGAATGATGGCCTGTCGTTGCTCAGTTGTGATGACCTCATCATCTACTGCTGCGGCACCAGAAGAGAAATATCCTAGACCTGGTCTTGGTGTCGCGCTGCGTGACAATCCGTGACCTCGTAGGTCAGAGTTGAAACCTCCGGGTAAAGGATAGGCAGGAGTGAACGGAGCACCCCGCGTGCCAACCGTGGAGTCGGCGGACGAAGACTGAGGGACATTGCGAGGTGCTTTTGAAGTGGTTCCATGCCAGCTACCATTTCCTAACCCGTTTTCAGGACTTGATGACGATGGATCGTCGCCAAAGGCTCGATGCGAATTCGACGGGGCGGAGGAGGTCAAATTGCATGTTGTCGCCATTGAGCTCCATTTAGCACTTGGGGAATCGTTGATGGTTCAGAGGAGGACTCCCACGTGGCATTGGTGAAGCAGTCTCAGATCACAAGACTGCAATTGATATTCACAACCAACTGCAATGGTGTGTTGGTGAGAGAATGTTACTCCGGTAGAACATCGGAATCTCAAGATGAGGGGGGATGAGGCATTGGGAAGCTAATGACAGTCCTGCCGGAAAAACATTGTTGTCTGAGAGAAGACCAAGCCTTAGTCTAACTACGCTTAACTCTAATGAGGGTGGCTTGTCACGTGGATGAATGCACTCTTGGAACCTCTGGCTTGACGGCACATTGATTCTGATGAGCTTGAATTGGGTACAGACAAACATAGCCTGACCAAGCACACATAGCAGCAGAAATTTCCAGGAAACTGACAATGTGCAAGATACTACTACTGGTTTGGCCACTCGTATGCAGACGCAGCAGCGTTTCACCTTGAAGAGATCCCGAAGAACAATCAGCCAGTGTTTCAACATACATCCCGACGACGAAGAAAGAAGGAAGGAAAAATAAATCTCAGACTTACCAAAGATGCCTAGAACTATCCTATCCCCCGACTCGAACTTAGTCTGAACGATTTGAACAGTTCAATCTAGTAAACCCAGCAATGCAGCAACGAAATGCGGTGGTTCCAAGTCTGTCCGCTGGGCAAATTCTGCTACACGGGGTCGAAGCCATAACGTATCGTGGCAGTGCAGCTCTTGCAGTTGATGCCTTCGTAGAACGTGCACTGCCCGTTGATAAGGATGACACTGTAGTGGGCAATCGTTGCGGGGGCACGTTCTGGCACAACGTTCGCCTTGTGAAGAAAGCTGTCCGCCACGCCGTCGTAGTTGCCGCCCCTGTATACGGCGTGATCCAGCCATTGGCACGCTTGTCGAGGACTACATACGCCTACGTCGACGAGAGCACTGGTGGGTTCGGCCACAGCCCGGAACTGCCTCTTCAGAGCATCATGTGCCGTAGGGCTGTAACACATCTAGTCAAGTGCACAAATGAACTCTGATATTTTCAGTGCCAGACTTAGGAACACAATTATTCTGACATCTGAAGGTGCTGATAAACAAATCTATCTTTTCCTGTGTGTTCCCTAGTGTGATTTTCTTTTTTCATAGTCCCGAAAGGAGCAAAACAATGAGAGCTCACATCTCTGGCCTTGCGCACGAAGATGAAAAAAGAGCTTTGATGATTTCAAGGTACTTCAGAGCAGTGTTAATATTTTGAATCTTACATGTAAGAGCTGTGCTATCCACTTGGCACATTTTATTTACAGATACAGGCTTCAGGACTTGAGTACATACTACTACGCAGTCTGTCGAAGCCAACTGACTTCGATTTCCGAGCACCCATCCTGTCGGTGTAAATCGGTTATTGCATAAGAGAAAAGAAAAAAAAAGTTCGCGGTAAACGAAGAGCACTCCAATTGTCGGTCAAGGGCCTAACAGACTCCTTTCATCTTCGGGATGGCTTTTGCTTTTTTGATCCATTCTCGAGAGGAAGGACCTTTCAGGTCTGGCAATGAAGCCTGGTCGAAGAATGTGGCGACAGGCCTTCTTGTCTGGAAAACGTCGGAGCCGGCCGACAAGTGCATGGTCTTGGCGGCCCCCGAGGTCAACGCAGGAGCTTCGTCACTTCGCCCCCGAGCTTGTCCCTCGTCGCAGGTGCTGGCGGGCCCGACCGATCAGCCAGGCTCCGGTCCCGCTCACCGCGTGCTCGAACCACACCTGGGTTTCGAAGATAGGCCTTGTCCGCCCAATTTCATTCGTCTCCGGAGCTGCTGTGAAAAGCCAATCATTCCAGCTTGATGAAGACGGAGAACGACGGAGTAGTCTCTGCATATCTTTTCCCAGCAAGCAGTGTGGATCTGAGCTCATTGTACTCCGTATTACTTGGTGTATCCAGCGCGTTTCCAACCTGAAGCTGCACGACTGCTTGGTACATAAAATAGCATGCAGCCTGCTGTCCAAGCACGCGCTGACTTCCATTCTGGTCACTCGACATAGCTTTAAAACATCATTGCCAACCCTCACTTGACCTAAGGGGCAGTCGACAGCCGCCATTCTTGACTCCAGCTCATACGAATCCTTTCTCCGTTTCCCCGTCGTGAAAACTAGATCCACGGACGTACCTGAATATCATGGCAACGAGACTAGCTGCTGCTCGCTATGGAAAAGAGAATGTCCGCGTTTACAAAGTACATCGTGATTCCCAGACAGGCGTGCAGACGGTCGTTGAAATGACCGTCTGTGTCCTTCTGGAAGGCGAAATCGACAGCTCGTGTGTCCCCCATTCTCGCAATCACGCTATTGACTTAAAAGTGAGCGTAGCCATCTCGATCATTCGGGCTTGTGACTTAGCCTGTGAGCAAACT
>FQSS02000550.1:18826-29175 GCA_900128795.2 Malbranchea cinnamomea | reverse complement strand
ATCCCATGTATTTGGCTGATGGGGGATTCGTACAAGGGACCAACGGTGCACCTGTACGCAAGAGACGAGCTCCCAATCGTTGCAGCGTATGTAGRGCTCATGAGCATACTGCTAGGACCTGCCCTCATTTTAGTTAGCTTTGTACAGAGTGACACTGTAGTTGATAGCAAATAATCCTGCTTTCTTTCTTCTTTCTCTTCTTCCTCTCAACATCACATTTGTACGCTGTACGGTGATACACAAAGGAAGCCAGTAGGGGAATTAAACTTTGATATCACGTGATCAAATGATCAAGAATGTGGTGTGATCAAGTAAGTGGTGAAGTACGTTAAGTTAACATCTGGGAGCAGAAGTTAAAGTGTTGAGCAACAGACTATTGCATTCAACTTGAGTTGACAAACCAACACTTCAGCTATTGAGTTGTGAATTATGAGAGCATGAAGGCTCTCAGAGCGGAAAAAATCTCATCTATATCTGCGGGATCTCTTCCCTCAAAAGTTTTCATCATTGACAATGGTGCATATACAATGAAAGCTGGCTATGCTCCTCCAATCACTGAAGATGGTGTCAGTGATCCTTTGTCCAAGTGCCTAACAATTCAAAATGCGCTCGTCAGAACACGTGATAAACAGATATACACTGGAGCGCATCTTGAAACTCACATTTCTGATTGGAATGAAGCAGTATTCCGCCGACCAGTGGAAAAGGGCTACATTGTGAATTGGGAAGCGCAGAAGGCAATTTGGGAGCACACCTTTTTTGATGTGAAAACCGCCCGTAGGGAAGAGGTTAGATGCGCTGATCCCAGTGATACCACACTTATTTTGACCGAGGCTCCGAATGCCATGGCCGCACTTCAAAAAAACGCGGATGAAATCATTATGGAGGAATGGGGCTTCGGTGGGTATGCGAGGTGTATTGGTAGGAGCTCTTGCTGTTTGAAGCGCGCACTTAGAGACAAGCTACAGATAAGTTGACTGAAATCAGGTCCCTGTTTGAATGCATGGAACGAAGTTCACTCCCTTTTTGGCGATCCTGTCACCATTAATTCCAATGTTTCTTTCTTTCCGGCCGAGTGCCTGCTTGTTGTGGACTCTGGATATTCTCACACAACGGTTACACCAGTTTATCGCGGTCGTCCGTTGCAGCGCGGTATCCGTCGACTGGAAATTGGCGGAAAGTTTCTCACAAATTATCTGAAAGATCTCGTCTCAATACGACAGTACAATATGCTGGATGAAACGTACATTATAAATGAGGTGAAAGAAACAGTCTGCTACGTTAGCAATGACTTTGCTGGAGATATGGAACGTACATGGAAGATAAAAAACAGGGAGTGGACCAACAGTTCAGCAGATAGGATAGTGGTCGATTATGTTCTCCCCAACCCCAATACCCGAAGAAAGGGTTTCATGCGGCCTCATGATAGTACCGCGAGACGAAAAATAGGAACGCTGGCAGGGACTTCGGAAACAGAAGACGTGCTTGTTCTTGGAAATGAAAGATTTACGGTTCCTGAGCTACTTTTCAATCCTCAAGACATTGGCATGCAGCAACCAGGCATCCCGGAGATTATCATGCAGAGTCTTCATGTTCTTCCAACAGGTCTTCACCCAGCTTTCCTGGCGAACGTGCTTGTTGTTGGAGGAAATGCGCTTATCCCAGGATTTCTTCAGAGACTGTAAGTTGAATTTCTCCAACCCGTTTCTTACAATTCTTCAGAGGTCATTCTTTGCTCATCATTTCTGGGAGCGCAGTGAAGGGGATCTACGTCAGCTCGCGCCTACAGAATGTGTTGTACGTGTTCGAAGTCCTGCAGAGTAAGTTTTTCCTTTTTTTCATCTACTTTTTTATTAGTTATTTCTTGTATTTTTGCTTCATTGGTTTTGGTGTTTTCTTGCCTTAAGTTTTGCGTTGCTAACACTTCCCTTCTGGATAGCCCAATTCGCTCAACCTGGCTGGGTGCATCCCGCATGGCAAATAATTCTGCTGCTCTTCAAGAAGTAGCTGTCTCTCAGTTGGAGTATCAAGAGTATGGATCAGCATGGGTGGCACAAAAATTCATGTCCAGATAAATTACTTTGAAAATGTAACATGATGATATTTGTGATTGATCTTTTAATGTAATTAACGTAATTAATCCACAAGCGAGACACTTCCACATCTTGTCCAAGGATATCATCGATTTAATGGCCCAATTATGAAGAAGAATCAGTTAACTATATTATCAACTATTTCCCATATATCTAGCACATGTGCGAGCAGTATGTCCAATAGTATTATACATGCTACAGTGTGGCGCTGCGCATTTTCATGGTTGAGAATCAGAAGCCTCATTCATCCTGTCTTCTTGCTGATTGACCCCTTATATACAATCCAAGCCTTCTCCAACGCTTAAAGCACCCTCTTGAGCTACATATGTATTGGCTCTTTCTTACTTTCTCTTTTGTTTTGTATTTGCGGCTTTTAGTTCCTTCCTCCTCTAGAAGTGCTATTCTATGCATAGTTATCTGGCATCTCTTGACCAGCTGACTCAGGGCTCAATTGATTGGGCCAGTGGGCTCTGCATATGGTACTTGATATATTTCATCGCTTTCTCAGTTTGCCACTCCAGCTGGCATAAATTATGTAAAGTGGCTGTAATTGAGAAGGCCTGAGAGCTATAAATGATCTCTAAAGAAACGTGAGTATGCATAATGATATTAAGCTGAGAGAGAATTATTATTCTTATTCTTATTATTATTATTATTTTTCTTCATTTGAGGTTTATGCAGTCAAAGACTAACACCTACCTAACAAGCCAGGATTTATCAGCTAGATACAGTCAATGAAACAGGCAGTCAGTACATGCAATGAAATTCCCAGCCCAGGAAGTTGCACAATGAAAAACACACAATGAAAAAGCAGTGGTAACAGCAAATTCAGACACAACAAGAAAAAGTAACAAAGGAGAGGAGAGAATCTGCCAAAGAACGTCAGTACAAAGAAGGTAAAGGTAGGGCGAACATAATTTCAAACAGCATACTAAAAAAGAGAAAGGGAGTGACTAGTTAACGGTTCGTTGATCTAGTTAACTAAGTGGCCAGACTCATGGAGTCAGGTACGCCGCAAAGACATCCATCTAAAACACATGCAAGAAATAAAAGAGCTTGTCAGCCCCCAAGGCCACAGATTACACAGTGGAAGAGAACTGGTATCGCAAATATGCAAGCTACAGTGATTTCAATAGGGTACTCTTGAGTGGGCAGTAGGAGTAACTGCCGGTATTCCGAAGCGCCAAACCATCTCGCTCATGCCGAAAACCAACCAAATCATCGGACCAACGCTGAAAAGACAAACATCAAGGAGCAAAGCTGCTCAACACTCCATCTCCACATTTTCCGTCTCATTCTCTCTCTAAGTCTTTCGGGCTCGGGTCACCAATGCCGTCCTCGTGTATAGCGAAGAGACAATCGCTCTCAGGTAAACAGGGGCTGTCATATATTTTGGCAATTCTGGTTTCTCCTCGACCTTTTTTCAGACTTATTCGAGTGGTACTTGCATGCGCAATGATATTTCCTCCGATAGGCTTTTTCGGGTCCGGGTTAAACATGGCGCTCGGCCCGCCGTCGACCTGTGCAACAACTTGGTTTGTGATGACGACGGCAATTCCAAATTCATCAGCCAAGCGCTGCAAGGTCCGCATAAACTTGGCCAGGTGGGTTTGCCGCGATGACAGTTCTCCACGACCACTAAAATCAGTTCTATATAGCGACGTTGCAGAATCGACTATAAGCAGAGAAAACCGTGTCTCACACATCATTTGAGACGCTTGGTTTAGCAGTTGGAGTTGATGATCGGAATTGTAGGCGCGCGCATATGCGACGTTATCCAGGACTTCTTCGCCGACCAACCCGTACCGCTGCGCAACAGCTAAGAGTCGGACCGGTCTGAAGGTTCCTTCTGTGTCTATATAAAGGCACTTGCCTTCGCCGCCGCCCATGTCGAAGGGGAGTTGACAAGTCACGGCCAACGTATGGCAGATTTGACTCTTCCCCGTTCTAAACTCCCCAAAGATCTCTGTTATCGACCCTGTCTCGATCCCGCCCGCTAATAAGGTATCCAGTTGTTTCGAACCAGTAGTTATACATATGAGATCGGCTCTTCGTGCATGCATTTCTGTCGCAGTAGTAAATCCCATGGGTACAAGCTTCGCCGCTGTGATTCAAATTACAGATGTGAGCATGTGGACGTCTCGTGGGTGAGGGAACGCATAGAGTGACTAACCCTCCGCTGCTATCTTGGCCGCTTTTTGCTCCGATATGCCTTTGATCTGCTCCAACACGCGCTTTGGACTGTTCCACGATTGCCAATTAGCATCGACGACGTGCGAAGTGAGGGAGGGATGAACGTGACAGACGTATATGCTACAGCCTCAACGGTATGAAACCCGGCATCAATAATCAATTTAATATCCCGCGCGGTGAGACCGTTTACACCCTTACAACAGATGAATTAGTTGATGCAGATGTAGATGTGCCTATCAGACTACACCATGTCGTTTCACTCACCTCTAATGCAGAAAGTGGGGTTGGAGCTCCCGGGCCGGGAAGGCCATTGTCCTCATAGTCGCCTTGTGCCTCTTCTTCCGTTCCCATTTTAGGATCGATACGAGTCGTAACCTGATTATTTCCGTCCCAGATTCGATAGTAACAAATGTCGATTGAACGAGCGGGAGGTGTTCAAAGGGCTACAGAGTGGTTGCGCGAGAGGGAATCAGGCGGAGACAAGTGTCAAATAAGATTTACGCAGAGTATGCTTTGTAGTTGCCGAGTGAAGGATGGAAGAGAGTCACACAGTGTCGAAATTTGACTCTTCAACTTGAGTCTCATATGCTGGGGTTGGTTTGGCGTCAGGCAACGCGCGGCACAGTCTGAAGTCGTCGCGTCATCACATGACTAAATCACGTACCGTGCTTTCTTGGCGGGGTTGAGGGGAATCTTGAACAGTCTTGAACTTGAGGACAGTGCATATCGCCAATTGTCGGGTTACTTTTTTTTTTTTATCTCGCTTCCCTTATCCCCATACACAACAGAATTTGTTGTCTCGCCTCTCCACATTTACTCGGTTTCAAGCAAAGAAGCAATTTCTAAATTGTATGTAGGCTACTACGACTATCATCATCGTCCCTGAATGATGTCTGCAGCGCTTCTCTGCAACAGCACATACAAACGCTTGGATGGTACCCGCTGGCACCATGGGAAAGACACTAGCATTGACGACTCACAAGCTCTGCATTCCGTAGACAATGAGTTGATTGTCAACGGCATCACCGAGTTTTCTGGGCATCAGAGAACAAGAATCTGATACCATGAAAGAAAAAAAGCAAACGATCTTTGATTTCTTCTCTAGGGAACTCAAAGACTCGAGACATCTGCCGATGCAAAGATGGGATTGGTTGATAACTAATAACGAGAACCGTTCTGTCTGCATGATATTTTCCATGCACTGGTGTGAAGATCCAGAATTGCCACGTTGAGCAGATGTGAGAGGAGCTTCAGGTCATAACTGGGATATCAGCTAGTATCAGCTCACTTGATGTGCGCTGAACCACAGGATAATGGGTGATTGTTTAATGTTGGGTTGCTGATGTACTTCCCAAGCACCTTCTTTGAAGGGACAATCACTTAAAAATGTCTTGCCAGAATTCGTATGCATCTGAAGCTGGAGAAACAGGTACTCCTGCTCCGATACATATATATGTCACAGAGATAACCCTTCCTTTATTGCTGGGCTCGCTCGCATTCGTGAACTTGTAGCCAAGACGAAGGTACGGAGCCACATCGTCTGGGCTCCAGCCCTTGTTTCCAAGAGCGTCAAAGTTTCCGCCAGCCTGATAGAGTACGGCGGAGAAGCCGCGAGCAGAACTTCCTTCCACAACCCTGCCCCGCGCCTGGGGTATGTCTCTCTGCCATAACTATATCCTGAGCAGGTCTCTGATCATTCAGGGCTCGTGGCCTTCGGTCCAATTACCCTCGCCACTGGTCATGGAATCTTGGTTGAAAAAGTATTTTCCTGGGGACCCGTGAAGAAATCCCAGGCATAATCCGGGTCACCGTCCATTGCTGCCCCAAAATGCAGCCGTGTCGATGCGTGAGTCACCTATACCGTCTCCCCCAGCTTCGCGGAACTCTCTCGTCCGTATCTCAGCTGAGCCTGCTGTTCCGATGGCCTTTGAAATGCGCATCGGTACCTAGTTTCATAGGAAGAGGTTTCTTCCATGAGGGTGTCCTTATACCCATGTAATGCACTTGGGACTACACAGGCACGTAAATTGGTAGGTAAAAGCAGTCCGTTGCTTAGATACTACATAGTACTAGTACATCTTATCCTAGTCGACCATCGATATCGACGTGAGACGCTGGCGTGGTCCTACCACGTCTTTATGCAAAAAAAGATGAAGGGACTTTCGCTATTCACCGTCAGAAAACATCGGCAGATCCGGCACCGGTTCAATGAATCTAACTTCTCACGACGGAAGATGCATATTAGCGGTACTCGAGAATTCTTAGAGACCTGCTACTTTGGGGTCTCAAGCTGAAGGACACCTGACGTATTTCACTGCCTATTCGTACACTTTCCCACCGCGCGACTCGTTCACATCTCAACTACAGAAATGCCAACAACTAAAGACAGTGAGCCTTCTTATCAAGAAGGTAGAATATTATTAGCTATTAAAGCTTTGAAATAAGGCCAATTTTTCAGTGTTCGAGCTGGTGCACGTACATACGATGTGCCTCACACCAGTCTGGTGGAAGGACTTGACGGCCGTACGACGCGAAGAGAATCTCAACTTAGAAGTGGAAAACTGACCTCTACAGAGGAGTCAGTTGTCATCCAGTGGATACTGTCCATGGATGAACGAGGCCAGCCTTTCCCCCCCCTCTTAAAGCGATGCCTCTGCCAATCCACCTACTGTTGGTATCAACTGGGTTAATCGGTTCATCAGTCGTCATCCTGAGATAAAAACTCGATTCTCTTGATCGTATGACTATCAGTGAGCCAAGTGTGAAGATCCCAAGGTCATTCAAGGGTGGTTTCAGCTTGTACAAAACACCATTCAGAANTATGGGATTGTACACGAGGATATATACAACTTTGATGAGACTGGCTTTCAGATAAGGGTTATTGGGACAGCCAAGGTCGTTACTGGCTCAGAGTGTCTTCATCCAAAACTTGTACAGCCTGGGAATACTGACTGGGTCACAATTGTTGAAGGAATCAATGCAACTGGCTGGTCATTACCACCAATGGTCATCCTCAAGGGAAAGCGGCACCAGGCTTCCTGGTATGAGAATGGACTGCCAGAAACATGGAGGATTGAAACCAGTGAATCTGGATGGACAAATGAGAAGCTGGGAATCATCTGGCTCAATGAAGCGCAAGAAGGGGTGGTCGAGCAGCCTGAGTCACAGCCACAAAAGCGCGCACCACCACGGTGTAGTTTGTGTAATATAGTGGGACATGCTGCTCGTACGTGCTCTCAGGGTACAGGAAATAGCTCATAATGTAATTAGGTAATTTTCTTAGATGGTTGTTGTGATATTTGATTCTAAAATTATTCGGTGGTGGGGAGGGGTACGAATAGGTGGTGAAATACGTTAAGTTAGTTCTTAGGGAACTTTGTAAACTGAATCGCCTCACTACTATGTAGTTTCATCATAGTTCCATTAAAACACACTATATGGGTATTTAGTTGACATTGCCAACCAACCTCCACCCACAAAAGCAAAAGGAAAAAAAGAAAGGGCAGCTATAATCCTCGTTGCATGAACGCCACTGAGCCCAGATTGCCAGATATTGATCCAGAATTTGGAATTTTTGGATCGGCCTCTGCTAATTTTGTTGAACTATTTCGGGGGCTGCCCAGTTGGCCAATCTCCGCAGCGTGATATAGTCGGTGGTTATATAATGATTGAAGATCGCCGTGGTTTTTGGCACCCGGAGGATTGGTTTCTGTTGGCCGAAGTGGCCTTTCGACCGCAGACATAAAGCGCCCAGATTGCCCATTCTGTGGAAAATAAGCCGCTGGTGGATACCCGACGAAGTTATTATGACCGTTAAGGACGTTATTTTCGGTTCCTGGTAAGAAGCAAGTCCATCAGTTTAGCCGAACAGAGGCACGTGGAACACCAAGGGACAGGATAGACGTTTTCTTCCTACCTGATGCGCTTCTTGCAGACTGATGTATCAGAATATTTTCGTTACCTGGCTGAAGATATCCCCTTTGGCTTTCAATCTGGATGATATATGGTGCTTCTCGCCTGAACGTATTCGACGATCTTGGATGGTCATCCGGAGTGAAACCCCTTTCAGGATAATGGCCATCGCTGCTCTCTGGCGCGTGCGCAGAAATACCGTTGTTTGCTTGCGAGAGCTTCAGCGATGTTACTGACTGGTTGTTCTGCAGGGGGGTGGTTGCTCCAGAAGGCGGACGAGAAGACATGGCGCGAGCTGGACTTGGGGGGCGAGAGCCAACAGGAGTACCCGGCTGATGCGGGCTTGGAATTGGAGTGTTCGGCTTGGAAATCCAGATACCCTCGATTTCAATCCCACTTTCCAATGCGCGGGCGCCAAATGGTATATCGGCTCCCTGGTCCTGACTTTGACTTCGTTGACTTTTCTGCAGGCCACCAGATTGGAGCAGCTTCTTGGTCCTATGGCGATTACGAAATTGTATCACGGTGCCGTATATTAGTACGAGAACCTGTTTTGAGCGTCAAGACTTGTAAGGGTATCGATGAGGAGCAGTTCTAGTCACGGGTCGCCTTACAATGAGACATCCAAGCACCTAGAGGTGGCCCCAAAAGGTTAGATAGAGAGGTCGCTGCCTGAAATATCTTAAAGAGCTTTTTCGAATATGTACTTACAAAGCACATCTTCGCCCATAGCTCCCAGTCTACAAAGAATGTCATCGTTTCAACTCAAGGAGCTGGTCTGCCCCGCATCAGTATTGATGTGTGAGACCAATAATGTTCCTGACAACAAGGGTGCGTCCGGAGACGCAAAGAACCCCTTGTTTTTGATGAAAACTGCAAACGATAGCGTCGAGATGCTACTGTAATGGATGACACCAGCGGTGTCTGTACATAAAGCACTGGATTAAGAGAAAAGTGAGTTGATGGGCTGGATGTTGTTGGAGGATGCGGCGACGGTTGTCACTTCCAGAAAAGGGAGGGAATATGTCCTCCCTATGTTTTGGTAGGGCAGTCGTGTGTGGTAGGTATGGGGTATGTTTATGTACAAAGTCGTCTCGATGGCAGGAGACCGAGCGAAATATAAGCAAGCACCTGAAATAATAGGCCCTAACCGCCAAATGGACAAGACTGCATAGCAGGAAGGGAAAAAAAAAGAGAAAGAGAGAGTTTCCGTGGTAAAGGCATAGGTAGATGGTGGTTGGAACCTAGAGGGACCAAATTTCTGACCTGGACGAGATCTCAGCTTTGTCACTTGCCGGGCGTCAGTGAGTTTGCAGCACTGTTGACAAAAAGAATCCATCGACGAGAGAAAATTTTCTCTAAAAACCGTGACGGGTTGCATGCAGCAGACTTGTTTGCGGTATGCTATTGGGCGGTGATTGAAGCCATCCGATCCCATCGTTGTCGGGTCTGAGACATTTGCTCCCATCAGGCCTGTCGCAGTGCTCTGTAAGGTACCAGAAGGCTTAGCAGTCGGAGTATTGCACGCTCGGTTTCTCCATGAAAAGCAAAAACGCCCTTGTTGATGATGAATCCAAAGGGGTTTCGTGGGCGTTGAATCTCTCGTCCATCATGAAACTGTCAAGAGCCTTTCTCAGACAAAGAACTTCCAAGGTCTCATCATATCATTATCATGGACACGCGTTCCATTGGCCTCCCCGAGCTTATCGATAAGGAGGTAAATTACGAATCTCGGCGATCTACGAGTTACGAGTGTACGAGTCTGTCTATTTTTACTGTGGGACCAGAATGGTCAGCCAGACTGAGGATGCAGAGCGGATATGTAGTGAGTACTACTATCATCACGGTTACAATGACCCATCGAGCAACCATGCAAATCGACGGTCGAGGAAAGTGATGATTTTTAATGGGTTAGACCCTGGGGCCTGAGAGTTAAGCTTGACGCAACCAAGGTAGGTCCATAGTATCTACAGTCGATGAACGCATCGCATCTCACGCCGTGTCCTGAAAAGAGTGCCAAGTGAGACTTGGTCCGATTCCATGGACTGGAGATGATTGAAGGACTTGGTCCGTTCCGAGAGCTCAACTACTCGCTGTCTATATCGTCATGTACTGGGAGTAGCGTAATTGAGAGTGGCGGCAGATCAAGAT
>FQSS02000551.1:57488-72269 GCA_900128795.2 Malbranchea cinnamomea | reverse complement strand
AAAAAAATAAATAAATAAATAAATAAAATAAATAATCAGCATGTTTTCAACAACCGTTTGAGTTGAGTAGTAATTGCCAACACAAAGCAGAAACTGCTTTCGGCGTAGAGAACGCCAAAACCAACCTGGACATACCCCATATGGGCCATCCGTCAGCCGGGGAGTATCTGTTGAAGACCAGAGCCCCCCGAGGAGTTTGCTTCAGTTAGCATCACTCTAAGAACCCCCCATATATCCGCTAGTTAGCATCGAGCAGGTTCAGCCGCGTCCTTTGCGCGTTAGACGGTTCTCCTGCCGGGGACAGATCCAGTGAACTCTGGCCCCCGTGGAAAGGTGAGAGTGTCGCTTGATCTCGTGAGAGCCAGATCTCTGCCATTTCAACCGATTGGTGGTCGGGAGCAGAGAAGGTTGGAATCAACAGTGGCCTCAGATGAAGCTTCTGAGCGAGATTGAACGGAAGAAGGAGAACCAAACTCCCGTCGCTGCTGTGACGCAGCAACGGGATGGTTGAGTTCAGTGACGACCCAGAAATGGAGCCCTCACCCACAAGCTTGGCACAGATATCAAAATCTTGACTCCAAATCAATTTAGGATTCTAATCCTTGTTCTCGTCCTTGTTCATCCCACCAACTAGCTAGGGAACGTTGTTAGTTATCTAGAGTCGTTCGTTCATAAGGCATACGACGTTTATTTCGTTCCTGGTTTGGCAGTCCCTCGCTATTTAATTTGTGCCGTACTAGCGCCGACTCGAACCCCCTCGATTCCGCCGGCTGCCCAAGGCGGATGAAAGTCGCCCCGACGGACCGATGATCCTCCGCAGAGTGAGACCAGACATCGTTCATCAATCCTACATATCTGCGTCGAGGATCGATCCAACCACGCAATGCACGCCACGGGATCGAGGAGGAGTTGTTAGATTTGTATTTTGGCATGAACTCGTTTCATCTCATCGTTTGGTAGCACATACTACTGCAGTACTATTGACGAGTACTACCCTCATCGGCTTGTACTACTGCTAATCTCAGGCGTTGGACAACCTGGTGACAACCCCTGCATGTGAGCCGAACATCTGCATATTTGAATGCCACGATGGCATTTCATACGCTGGTCTGGATTGCGGCAGCTGTTGGTTCGAGCCTGTTTTTGATATCTCATCTTCCAGAGTATTCCGTCAATGGCTCTCTTGCCGCCACTTGTGTCGTGGCCTACTTGTTTCTGAGAGCTGGTGAGGCGGTCTATTGGATTGTTCTATATCCTGCATTCTTTACTCCGTTCAAGCATCTCCCCGTACCTCCGGTGCGTCTATCTCCGAAAGCTCTACTTCGCAGAGACGGGCACTACTCACACGACTCGTAGGGGAGGAGTATCTGGAATGGCCACCACGCCGTCATGGCTGGCGAGGCGCCAGGGGATCCCAGCAGACGATGGGCGATGGAGATCCCAAACAACGGGCTGATCCGCTACTACCTGATGCTGAACTTTGAGAGGATCTTGGTGACTACTCCAAAGGCCCTCAGCGAGGTGCTTACCCACAAGGCGTACGACTTTGAGAAACCGAGAGATGCGTTGTTTTTTCTCACCAAGATCCTGGGCAAAGGCCTCGTGCTGGCTGAGGGAGAAGTCCACAAGGTGGGATGCCGTCCTTTTTTTTTGATTTTGCAGCGCTCCTGGTAGTTCCTAGAGTACCATGTGAATGTGTCGCCTGATTTGGATCTTAGGCCCAACGACGGAACCTGAATCCTGCCTTCTCCTATCGACATATCAAGGATCTGTATCCGATTTTCTGGAAAAAGGGTATCGAGATGGTGGAAGCGATTGAGAAGACTATCGCAGAACTCCCGCCAGAACAGAGAACTTTCAATGTTGGTGACTGGGCGGGTCGAGTTACTCTCGATATCATCGGCCTTGCCGCGGCAGGTCAACGTTTTAATGCAGTCGCTGACCCGAATAACGAGCTACACCAGCGTTATAAGAGGCTGACGGGTGGGGGTGGTCGGTCGATAATCCGATTCTTCTTCGTCCTGTTTGCGCCCAAGCTCTTCTACAAACTTGTCCCGTTCGGACGAAACAAAGACATCATGGATGGCTCCCGCTACATCCGGGCCTTCTCTCGTAAAGTAATCCAGGAGAAGAAGCAGAAGATGGCCAACGGAGAAGAAAAAGACGTGGATATCATCTCCGTCGCTCTGGAAAGTGGATTGTTCACCGAAGACGCTCTCGTTGATCAGGTCATGACTTTTTTGGCTGCTGGCCACGAAACTACCGCCACATCGCTCCAGTGGTCTGCATACGCTCTCTGCAAGCACCCTGACATCCAGGCTAGACTACGAGAAGAAGTTCGCTCAAACTTGCCACCAATCTCGGGAACAAATGCTGCCCCGATCACCGCATCCCAGATCGATTCTTTGCCATATCTCAATGCCTTCTGCAACGAAATCCTACGTTACTATCCGCCGGTTCGAATCTCGGTTAGGGAAGCAGTCAAGGACACGTACATCGCAGATACCTTCATTCCCAAGGGTACCGTCATCAGCATCGTACCGCCGGCGATGAACCGGAATCCAGAGTACTGGGGCCCAGACGCAGATGAGTTCAACCCGGACCGCTGGCTCGGCCCTGGCAAGTCGAACAACGGCGGTGCAACGAGCAATTACGCGTTTCTAACTTTCCTCCACGGCCCTCGTAGCTGCATTGGTGCGGGGTTCTCGAGGGCAGAACTGGCGTGCCTGGTTGCGGTTCTGGTGAGCAGGTTCGAGTTCGAGCTGGCTGACCCGAACAAAGAACTGGAGCTTTCAACAGACGTTACTGTCAAGCCAAAGGATGGTGTTGATGTGCGAGTCAGACTTGTGGAGTGACGTGTTTACTGAGGAAATTCTTTCGTTCTTTTTTAAGGGGTAAATACTTGAGCTGCTTTCTTGAACAGATACGAGTAACTAATCTTACCATAACTGTCTCTATCTGCAGTTAGTTTTAGTATCTATCCCGCTTTGTCTATAGCAACATGGGGATTTCGTTATTGGTACTCTTCCCTGAACACCATCACCCTCTCCCTCTCTACTCCATTCTCATCCTCCTCGATCCACGCGCGAAACATCCCCCCGCAATTAAAGTCAAAGACGACCTTTCCCCGCGTTAATCTAGAGTCACCACTCGCCACGGAATCACTGGTGATCGCGTCGTTAGTCCTCTTCTGGTGGTCACAATCCCCAGAATCGTCGTCCAGCACGGCTTCGATTCCAATCATGCCCCCGAACCCCGGGCCTGGAGAGCGTTGAAGCTCTCCACCTGGGCCAGCAACAAGGTGGACCGCGTCAGCCAGTGAGACCGGGGCGGACGGAGACGCGGAAGAGGCCGAAAGACGGGCAATGGCAGCCGCCGTCCTGCAGGCCGCCGCACGCAGAAAGGCGTCACCGTTTCCCGTTCCCGAGAGGGCCACCGCACGACGGCGACGAGGGTCCTTCTGTGTTCCACTCGACGTCTGCGGTGACAGGGTCAGCATGCGCATGACATGGTCGACACGCTTCCGACTGTCCTGCTGCTCGGCCGGCTCGTCTTCATCCCAGGCCTCCGCCCAGAAACCAGCCCCAAGGGTCGGAGTGTCGCCAATCCTCCCAGGAAACTTGTTCGTCAGACCGCCCGTGCTCGTTGCAACTGCCAGATTCCCCCACTTGTCCAAGCAAACGCATCCCACCGTCCCCTGACTGAGATAGTCTCCCTCGCCCACCACCTGAGCGGCCGCATCAGGCCCGGAGATGGAATCGTGATCAATCGTGGCCTCGACTGTTTTCCCTTCCAATCCACGGCGATGCTCATCCCACCTCCTCTTCGTCCAGAACCATTCGTCCGGCTTAAACTCTAGCCCCCACTCCTTCGCGAGGCGCTCGACGTGCGGCCCCGCAAGCTGGCTGTGCATGCTGCCGCCCGGAGACCCATCGCGGCCATCTCGCAAGAGCACCTCTCTCGCCAATTTTATCGGATTCCGCACATTCCTCACCAGCATGACGCCCGCACCACGCTTGTACAGGCCCATCTCCGTCGTCGGCGTCGTCGTAGTAGCAGAACATGCATCTCGCTCCGGGCCCCGCACAAGCGAGCACACCATCACCGACGCCTCCATCTCGATGGTCCCCGCGGTGGTGAACACGCTGCCGCGCCCACAGTTGAACAGCTCGTCGTCTTCCATCAGCGAGACGGCGTGCACGGCGGCGTCGAGGGCGCTGCACCCTTCGCGACTCCCGTCGCTGGCTCCATTGAGCAGGTCCGCTGTGGACCGGAGGTAGGTGAGGAGGGAGGTGCGATATTGCTCGTAGAGCTCCGGCGGGAGACGGGAGCGCTCGATGTTGCCCGCGCCGCCGTGGAGGATGAGAGTGGGTTTGAAAATAGGTCTCCGGTTCCCGTTGGCGCGCTGTGTGCTTGATTGGGTGCGGTCGGAGAACGAGATTCCTGTTGATGAGCCACGCAAACGATCCTTGGTCATGTTACTAACAAGGTAGCACTACTGTACTGTGTAAAATGTCTCCCGTCTTGCCGAGTGCGATATGTCTGTCCTCCTATGGAACGCTGGTAGTAGTATCGGTGCAGCGACAAACAAGGGGGATTCCGCTCAATCCAAAGGACTGTAATGAATGTTCTGTAGTACTTGGTACTATCAGCTAGTAGTCGGCTACTAGTGCTTGTCTGAAAGAGCGTACGAGCTGATGGTAAAGAAAATGTGAAGTTTTGGTTGTGCGAGTCGTAGATTTTCTGACGTACCTGGGAACGCTACTACTACTACATAGTACTATTGTATGGATGGAGTTGAACATTTCCTCCCGATCTCTCTCTCTCATTCTCCACAGATGAAGTTCCAGCTTGGTGCCAAGAGAGGGGCTCTCTTCGAAGTCCCACCGAGGCAACTTTGGAGAACATCAGTAGTTACACTACTGGAGTGAGGGTCCTCGACTCGCAATTGGTCCATTGCTTGTTCTCGTTCTAATTTTTTTCCCCCTTGCCACATCTCAGTATCTTATTGTACTTTCAATTCAGCAAGGGTGGATGCTAGGAACTGCTGGCATTTAATTTGCATAGTTGTACCGATCTATCAACTCCTGAACCTCCGCATCTGTCATCTGCCTGATACCCACCAATTCATTATCAAGCCTTTGGAATCGGCCTCCATACCCTTCTCCCCAAATTGATGCCGCGATGAACTTGAAAATGGCAGGACTGAGAGTCTCGCTCTCCAGCTCTGCCTAAGCTTGAGCGACCAGTTCGTCGATCGCCATGACGTTTGCTTTCCATCCGTCCGGCCCGGCGACATTCTTGCCCATCTGTGCCAGTCTTTTCACGGTTAATACGGTGTCTTGCACATAGACAGCCCGGTTCTTTGTTTCTTCAGCATGTTTGAGGACAGCGACAACGGCGTTATGCAACTGTTGGAAGTGAGGTGGTGCTAAGGAGCCGGTCGTCCCCGTCGTACAGGCTGATGCTTTTGTCCCTGAGATTTATGAGCCATCCAATCTTAATTCCACAGTCCAGGAGAGGGCCCATGCAGATCAGGGCGTACGTCATGCCGCTCAAAGCAGCCTCTTTCTTGACGGCGTCCGTTTACGCCGGCTCGAGCGGCTGCTTCGACGAGAAGGAGTTGTTGATCAATCGCTGCCGTGGCGACAGTTGAGACAAGGACATCCTGCCCTGCTAGCGCCTTCGTGAGAGATTCAAGGGAGCTGTAGTCGACGGCGATAACGGTGGCCGACGATGGGAAGCCATCAGTGCTTCTGCGAGTGAGAGAGAATGGTAACTTTGAAGCTGGAATCGAGAAGCCCAGTTACGATCGCTGGACCGACATTGCCACCGGCCTGCGGTTTCACCACCTGTTGTCAGTACCTTCTACTTTGCAAGACAGAGACGGTGTGGCAGCGAGTGTCCTTACACCGGCAACGGCTACTTTGGTGTAGTGGTCCATATCTCAGGGAATTTGGATGCTTGTTTCCTTGAGCAGTTGTGTGGGAAGGAGAAACTTGACAGAGCGCCTCTGCCCAGCCTGCGAAGGAGAAATAGCTCAACCCTCAGTGAGTTTCTGGAGGCGCCGAGGAGCGAGCATTTTCATGTCCCCAGTTCAGCGGTGCTAGCGGAGGAAAAAAAGAAGTTGATCGGATGATAGAGAAGCCAACTTATAACAAAATACACTGAGACTTCTAGTAAACTCCGATTCACCACTGACCTTAAAAACGCTGGCATCCCGAACTGGAACCCAGGCCCACCTCGCCAATTCTGTATTCCGGGAACATCGATACGAGATCTCCCATCCCTTTCAGGAGGAATCATTCACTGAAGCTTCAAGACGGTGGTGTATTACTCGGGGATGACGGACAATGAGGGGATTTCAGCAGCCCATTCTTTTCGTCAAAACGGTGCGTCTGGGCTTCTTCTTCTTCTTCTTCTTCTGCTGCTGCTGCTGCTTCTTCTGCTTCTCTGCTTCTTCCCACCTATTGTTTTCCCCATGGGCAATCCTTGTCGCTCCAATCGTTCCATACAGTGGGACAGACAGCTCGGCCTTCGTCTGCTCACGCTTGCAGTCCTTCCAGAATTTTCTCCCATTGTCCCGTTGTACTTTGTATAATATGAATCGTTTTTATGCCCGTGAGTTGCGAGTGTTCACCAAACCAGCTGGCTGGGCAGTTTGATCTGTCATTTGCACATAAAAGCTGTTGGAGTTGCAAATCATCGCCATCAACTTGAAGGCATTTAAATTTCACAGATATTTGTGTTCACGTTGTTTAATGTACATCGAAAAAGACGCGTCTCACGTTGCCACGTAAAGGCAACCCTGCCTGGGGCCCATCCCTCCCTGCTAGAAAACAAAAAACATGGAAACGTGCCTCAGATAACTGCGTCAAGTGCGGACGATAGACGAATCACCTGCCCAGAAAGGATCAAGGTGCAGAATTCCATGTATAGCAATACAAATCCGAATGCAACAACGCGGTGAAGACCTCCAGGCGACAAATCGAGCCGAGGAAGGGAAATTAAAAAAGAAGCAGAAACATCTATATGCATGCCTCCAGGGAAAACGCGACACGAGACCGAACTCCCGCCAACCGAAGAGGAGAGACTATGAGACGTAGGATAGGGTGTTCCGGTGAGGTAAGAGGAGGTGAAGTAGGGTAAACTGAAGCACGAATCGGGTGGGGACATGTCAAGGGTTTGACCGTTTATGCTAGCATAGGTTGGCTTTTGTTGTCAGATGGGGCGGGTGGTGGTGGAGGTAGCTGCAGGAGATCAGTATTTAGGTCGAGATCCAAGTCACGTCACAGAGAAGAGTAGTACTACTCACATCTAATCTTGTGTTTTCAGCCATCATTCTCTGGAATCCGATTCCAACACCTTCAATGACGGCCAGGAAGCAGGCGCACATGATCGCGGAGTTGCGAGCGGCCCTCATACCACCACGGATCGCAAGCGCGCCACCAGTGAAAAATCCGGCAATGACTATTTCAGCAAGTTGTCAGCAATCGTACTCGTTCCTTGACACTGGGAGCAACCACGTGGACACGTCGCTTTGATGTTCACAAGAGTCGTCCGTGCACAGGCTTCACGTACTGGCATTGTACGGATCCTCCTTCTTTCTTATTCCCTTAATCGTGCAGTCAAATGTCGAAAATAGGCCACCCCATACACCAAAGTTTCCTCCCAACACCGGTGCTCGCGCTTTGATCGCCGTGATCGCGCCTATCCGTCTCTCGCCGTATGGGCTGTTCCGAAAACCTTTCACGCCGTGCCAGACAGCGCCGCCAATAGCCTATTATTCGGAGGGTAGAACAGATTAACAAGAGGGGACAAGCAAGAGCGAGGGACTTGTGAGCCAATCGGCGACGTACACCCATACTAAAGGCACCTCCGAAATCGCTGAGAATAACCCATGGGCAAGGATCTCTGGTGTGATCCATGATGGACGAAGATTATCAAAGCAGAAAATAATAAAAAAAAAAGGCGAGGGTTACAGAATAAAAGATCCTGATCGAGCTCCCCAGGCCGTAAACGTCGCAGATGAGGAGATTTTGTCGCGTCTTTCGCAGCTAGGGGTAGGATTGGGAACCAGTAAAAGAGACCGAGAAGCCCACAGAGCAGCTGACTCCTCGGACGGCGTAAATGAGACAAGAAAAGGGAGAAAAATCAGTGAAGCGCTGGTCGTCGAAGAGTTGGCCACTTTTTCGAAAACCCATCTCTGTCGTCAGAGTTGGCACGCAAAACTTTTGAGGTCACGTGACCGTAACCTTACCGACTTAGTCATGGGCCACTTCGCTCATTTTACATTTTCGAAGTGGGAAGTATATGGCTCCTCCTACGACTGTATCAAACCTATGAAAGACTTATCTTCAAAGCATTCATCTAGTATCAGAATCTAAATGACTAGATTCTGTTCTATGCCATCCGTCTGAAATGTTTTCTTGTCCTCCCAAACATCTGACTGCTCTTGAAAAGAGCCAGCAGGCATGTAGTATCGTCACTCTGACGAGGCATCGCCGGTGGAAGAGGACTACTACTAGTACTGCTTAACGGGAGGTATCGCTTGATGTTTGCGTCATGTCATTCGCACCTTTTCTCCATTACAGTCACTGTGTGCTGCCGCAAGATCACACTCTCTTTGCTGCTGCGCGTCGATGGGGAGTGGCGGCAGTGGCTTTCCTACTTCGGACAGTGCAAGACTTACTAAACTGCGGCGAAAATCCGATACGGTGCTCATACGAGAGCGACGACAAGGGGAGCAGCTCTCAAGCTTGAATACATCGTCCAAGACATACGGGTCTCGAGGCTGGCTTTGGTTTTTCATGTTCGTATATCCCTTCCAAGCTCGTGGATCCCTTGCAGCGAAGCCCCTTCCGCCATTGTAGGGCATGTTGGATCTGGAATCTCTACTCCTGTCCCTAATCTTGCGGAAGTGTATTCAAAGACCTTTCAACGGAGGTGTAGAGGCGCAGATGATAGTCATGTCGTTCTCAACTTGCAGCCATGCCCAGATGTCATGGCTTACCCCTATCGTCAGATCCACAAGTTATTGCGAGTCAGCACTACAACCAACAAAATATGAAAGGAGAAACGGACAAGTGACGTCGTAAGTTTCAAAAAAGAGACGGTGAGCTATCTTACCGCTCGAACAATCCCCATGGCGCACGCACTGTTACAATCAGAGAAGGCGTCTTCGTTAGCATTTCGACGCGACTCTAAATTGAGTGAGTGGGTGACAATTGTGACGAACTTACATGAACCCATCCCCGAACAGGACGCTTAATGCGAGCTTCTCCCGGAAGGGCATGTTTAACTGCCAAAACAAGAATATGGGTAAAATTGCAGTGATAAAATCTGTGACACAGCTGACAACGGCATTGGAGAATGGAATTGGCCCTTCCAGCGTACCGCTATAACTTTTTTCATAGCTACCCGGAGGTTGCGTGTACTGGAGCCAGTACGCTTGGGGAGGCCGGCACTGGAATACAATCAAGAAGACATAAACAACCAGATACATCACCAGAGTCCCAAGCATTGCGTTGACGACTCTGATGAAGAGCGGCCTTGCGACTCCCGTGATGACACGCCTATAGAGCACCAAGACTGACATCTTGCCTAGCCCCGTGGAAAAGACGAATCTGGAAGAGCACACACAGCTTAGCTTGTGCGTGTCTTTCCGTCTCGGAAAAGCCATTATCAAAAAGTCGTGGGCCGTTTGAGTGACCTACGATAGCTCGATGACCCAGCTATGCTGCATGGGTTAAAAAGCTGATGAGCGTCACAGAAAAGCAGGAGCACTCACATACTGTCTCCCAACTATGGTTTCCTTTGGTACGTCCCATACGTGCCGGGCGACGGGGTATGATAACATATTTTTAAATAAAGCCATTGATTCCCTGGTCTGTCTGCAGATTCCCGTGTGCTTGGCAAAGTTTGCCATCTTTATTCCCGGGACAGCAGCAGAATTCCTCGTTGCAAAGCGACTCAGATTACCTCCCCGTCTCCCGCACGCAACGATTGGTTGAAAGCAAGATGTGCGACATTCGATCCGAACCCCGACATGTGACAGTTAAAAGCTTCCCGAAAGGCCCTCAGATGTAGAAGCTCGGCTGTAACTTGTACAATCCGGGGATGCACCTTGCATAAGTACTATGATACTCGATTCGGCTTTTGAATTTTTTTGTTGCTACGATGAGTAGTATCTCATGTAATGTGCATGCATATTCAGTTCCACAGATATCAAGGCAGTTTTCATTTCATCTGATGTCCGATGCACTATGTACTTTGGATACGCACCTTTTGCAGTGTAACAGTGATCGAACTTGACCTGCCTTTATCACGGCCAGACAACTAACTCGACAGTATGCCAAAAATAAAAATAAAAAATAAAAAAATAAAAAAAAATAGTTAAGGGAGGGCATGAAAAGGGTCGCGGCGTACATTTAAGTAGTTGCACAAGGATCAAGGATGATGCTGAAGGGAATCGTCACTGCGGGTGCTGCATGACGCGGTTCAGGGTTGAAACATGCATAGAAAGGTGGAGAAGCGGGCAGCAGCAGGTTGCAAAAATAAAATAAGGAGAATTCTGTCGGCCAGGAAGGGATTTACGTGGTTTCAAGATCGTCCAGCGGCGAGAATAAAACGACGAGGCATGGGTCACTTCAGAGTTTGGAAGGACGATAGGGACCCCATGCACAACGAGGACAAGGCGTACGCTCATATCGAGGTATATATCTCTGGCCTGGGCACTGTCGTCCTCGACAGACATTTATGGGCCAGACTGTGTGATGTCCGCATGTAAAGGAGACGTCGTACCATTCGCACATTTTGAGGCGGTTTTATGAAGTAGGAAATTGTGAAGGCAAGCGGGTTCGACTGGGGGATACTCACGATGATGGAAGTTGAGGGACATGAAAAATGAAGGGGAGCAGAAAGAATTAAGCTATTTATATGGCTTGCCGCGTTGGAATGATAAGTAGTGAGATTATACTGCCTTGTGTGATAATATCTTCACCCCCAAATATTGAAGAGTGAAGAAGACACAATTAAGGGGGTCCACTTGTGGTAGAACGGAGCTGCACATCAGTCACCTTGGAAGGACGTGCAGTGAACATTTCAAAGGAACACAGGTCAGGGAGAAATAGTAATTATCTCTTCCCAAGTTTTCTGCAGGTGCAGTGAACTGTCAGGGAAGGGCTGAAGCTCTTCGGCACGGCCAATGAACACAATAATCCTGGATAGGTACCAAGCTCTATCAGATCTCAACTCCAAAAAAAAGTTTGAGCACAAACACAGGCTTTACAAAAGATGTTGCCGTCCAACAGTGGAAGGTAGCGGTGGTTATTTGCACCCGAGGCGAAGTGACTGAAAAGTAAAAGCGGCGTGTTTAGAGTACCAGAGAAAAAAAAATATATATATATATATATAAAAAGGAAAATGAAATGAAGAAAAATGAATCAAACTCTTGCTGTTCCGACTGTGCCACTTCCCCAGGAAAACGGACATTCCGTTCGTCGTACAAAGTGTGCTGAAACACATGGGCTGGAGTCTGTTCCTGCGGCTGACATGCAGCACTCCGGTTCAAAGCCTTGCCAGGGACAAGCCCGGATTCAATAGTTCCATTCGCTTCCGCTGCGTCTGATAAGCCATTGCGTTTAGACCTGACGATCTCTGAGCCACATGAGCCGGCGCTATACCCACCGTTCAGGGGAAGGGTATCTTGACGGTGCCAGAATCGAGGAACCAACGAGCAATTCGCGGAAAGTAGCTCTGACCAGATTAGTATAGGTGCAGTGAGAGTTTCCAATAATCTAAAGGAAAATAAGATCTGCCTGGGGACCTTGAAAATATTTTCATAATTAGGCGGGTAAGTATGACACTGTTTAGAAAAGAAGAACCCAGGGTCGTCACAGATGATGACATCAAATCGTAAGATCATAACTAAATCATGACAGGGGTAAAGTAGGGAGGCCTGTGATCCGGCTCTTTGCTCAGTTTTTGAACAACTTGCGCAGCGGGCTTGGCTTCTTGTCTTTCTTGTCCTTCTTATCTTTCTTCTCTTTCCTTTTCTTCTTCTTCTCCCTGCTCGACCCATCGCTCGACGCCCCAGAGTGTCTCGAGCTCCTCGATCTGCGAGACGACCGGGAGTGGCGTGAATATTCCGACTCGCCGTCTCGAACACTGCCGCCTTCTTCCGCCCGAAGCTCGTTGACGCGCAACGGCAGATTAATACCCGACATGGCCGCAGCGGTGGGGGTAATAAACTCTCCATCCACAGACGTGCCCACGCTCTCAGCTTCCCAATCCGCAACACCACGCCTCCAGTTCTCGATGCGGCTGATCTTAGAGTTCAGCTCAACCATCTCTTCCATGGTGGGTTCGTGGTAGGCGTAGGCCGCTTCGTAGAACGGCTGGTGCTGGTGCTGGTACGGCTGCTGGTACGGCTGCTGCGGCTGTTCCTGGAGGTCAATGCCGCCCTCGTTGGCAGCTTTGATCTGCTTGATGATTTTGTAACCTCCGAACATCACAACGGTTACGCCAAGGCCCACGCCGGCCGCGATCATGAACTGCGGGCTCGCCAGCAGGGCCCATACTGCTGGGGCGCTAGCCTTGAGCGCTGACAGAGCAGACGGCGCCATCTTGGCGACCAAGTTGCTAATCTCTGCGAGGGTGAGGGCCACGGCAGCCATTGCGTCCGGCTTCTGTTGCAGGTGCTGGATGATGGCGGTTGCGGAATGTTGGGCGCAGTCCGCTTCGTCGAGAATCATTCTGACTTTGCCCACCAGCCCTTTCAAGTCTTCTTCATTATCCTCTGACGCAGACTTGATCCGTTCCAAGGAGGATGGGTGGAACTCTCCATAAGCAAGGTCCATGTCAATGTGCGGCGCGGAATACGAACGCGACTTCGGAGGGACAAGTTCTGGTGGATCAAGCGCAACATCATGGGAAGTATGACGGCGCGCAAGTTCCTGATGGGGATATCGGGAAGAAGTGGTCGAACGCAGGTCATCGTCATATCGGTGTCTGTGAGAACGGTGGTGACGGTGATGGTGAGATTCGTAGTCCCCCTGGCGCACTACGGATCTGGATCTCGATACGTGTCTTCGGGAGGAGGAGACGGAACGGGAATCTTCAAGGGTGTACGCTGCAAGAGCCCGCTGTGCTTCGGCTGCTTCCCGCTCCAGTTGTTTGGCACGGCGTTCGGCTCTGATTTCAGCCTTCCGTTCTCGATAGGCCGAGCGGGCTTCCTTGAAGACGCCAAACAGATGTTTGCTCTAGAGGCAGCAACGACAGAGTAGTTAGGAGGCAATTGTTTCCGTCAGAAATCTTCTCCCGGGGAGAATAGGAGGCCGTGTGTACTCCGCCCGGGGGGGAGGGGGTCTCACCGTGCTGACGACCTTTCCCGATTTGTCAATAACTGCAATGGTCTGACCCAGCGCGGCCATTGTTTCCGCTCTTGAAGAAAGACGGAGACGATTTGTTTTTCCCTTTTTCTTTTCACAGAGAGAGAGATAGATGTATATATGCTGGGTTCGGTTGAGGGACCGTCTGGTCTGGGTGAAAAGCAGTAAGTTTCCGTCTATAAGTAGATCAGAATGTAGAGAGGTAAAACGCAAACTGCAGATTAAGCGCAAGGAGGGTCTAAGAGTCGTGTCGAGGTTCACAGCATCGTTGCGCTCACGTCGCTCACTGCTCGACGCATCACAGCACAGCGCAGCACAGTCCACGAAGAGCAGCAGTCGAAGAAAGACTGAGGCATTGGTCAGGATTCTGCTGGCCTTCGCCTTCCCTGGGTCTCAGGAGGAGGCTGGTAGAATACTATTTGTACACGAGGCAGGCCAGTCTGGACTTGCTTTTCCCCGGTCCCCGGCCACAGCACTGTGAGTTATTGTTAGCAGCGGAGCCGTGAGGCAAAAGATAGCACAGTCAGCGGTCGATGCAGGGCCTTCATTCCCCTGCAGCGGGGCCCAGTGAGGCCCCTCGCGGCTTTGGGTAGAAACGGCGGAGGTCGATTTGCTGGCAGTCGATGATTGTTGGGCGAGGAGGCCGGTGCCTGAACAGGGCCAGCAGCGCCTCCTATTGGTTGGATAATCGTCTTGGCGCAAGGCGAATGCCCCAGATGCGGGGATTATGTAAGACTGCGAGATGTGTGGCAGTGCGCCCTCAGAGAGCACCGCCACAAGGACACCAGCCACACTCAGCTGCGTTTGGTTTCACGTGATGGGTCCCTCGATATAAAAAAAAAACGCAAATGGATGAAGATGTTCAGCCTCCCGTCGGATCTGACAAGAGGATTGATTCTCCGCTTGATGCTGTTCGGAGCCCCTGAAAAAAATACCTCTAGGATATGCAGTACCACTACCAAACCCCTGTCCGAGTGCCAGTCGTGTAACTGCCAAAATTTTTTTTTTTGGCAGGAGTAATCTCAGATGTACGAGTACTGGTAGTGTTTGCGGTTGGCCAACGGCTTCATCTTCTGGTCCACGCTCTCACCACCACATGCTCCGATTCCAAAGCAAGTCAATGGCAGAGCTGTGGGGTCCAGAAGCGGATTGCGAGAAGGAGAAGGTGACGAGAATTCGTCTTCGTCTTCGTGAACTGGACTTCCTCATCTGTACAACTTACTCTGTACCAAATCAAAGACGACTTCTGGGGGTTAATTACTGTGGTACTCTCTGTCCATCCGTCTCCGTAGACAGCATAGAGAGTAACAACCAATAGAATGGGACCAGTTCAACCGTGCTGTTCGACACATGGCCACGAGTCGGCCAAGTGAAACACGGAATCTTTTTT
>FQSS02000551.1:23603-57413 GCA_900128795.2 Malbranchea cinnamomea | reverse complement strand
CAGGCCAATGATTGATAGCTGTGTCATCTCGCTGGCTCCAACAGTCAGGCGGTGTGGAGGATGGATGGATGGGATGGCACGCTCACCCGAAGAAAAAGAAGGGCAATGATTCATTCTTCTTCATTCATCCCCCTTTTAACGGCGACTCTGTTTGGAAGGCATGTCGCCATCCCCGTCGCTCATTGCACCATGCAGATAATTATCTCTGATCGAAATTAATCGGAGCTGCAACAACGGGCATGGGAGGGACGATGAGATCGACCACCACCAGACCACCACCACCCCCCTCTGTCAGACTCACCTGGTAAGTCGAGCGATGCATGGCTTGACCATCTACCACTTTCGCACCGTATGTAGTTAGTATCCGACTGCTTAGGTCAGATCCACTCTGCTTCATCGGCGCGGAGAGAGAAAGATACTGTCCCAAGGGGAAAAGAGAAAGGTTCGACTCGAAGCACAGCTTGACGAGTTGCTCGTGTTGAAACTGGGGGCCTGTTGTCAACAACAAGCGTTCCTCGATGCTGACTCACTTGTCGCGCTTGGTTTCCAGGGCGCAGCAAGAGAGCAATGGCCTGTATCATTCGTCGGGGGTTCATCACTCCGCCAACGGAATAGGTAAGATCTCTCTCTTTTTTTTGTTTTTTCTCAAGAGCAGAAAAGATGAGCCCATTACTTTGGATGGTACAATATGGATTGTGAGTTTCCAGTTGTGTTCCTGGTGTGATGGGATCCGCACCGCCACATCCAACCTTCTCCGAAAATCTCCAAAAACTTAAAAAACACTTCGACACTTGTTTGGAGCTCCACGATATCCACACAAGCTCCCTTGGATGACTCCACGGGGTGGAATCTCGGGCGTCTCACATCTCCCTTGAACACTCGTCCCAAATTCCGCTACCAATCCTGTCCCGTTGCTTCGTGGGTTTTCTTTTTTTTTTCTCCGTTCTTTGCTGCATTCCCAACCACGATCAAATCTTGGAACCTCTATTTGAGCCAGGTGCCCGTTTGCTGACGGACATGAATGATGAACGAACAAGAATCGGATCTCGACGGTCCTCGGGACAGCAGTACCGTTGAAAATGGCGTCTCTGATGACAACCGTGGAGAAGAGCGAAACGGGTCACTCGTTGGCCATCGCATGCAAGCTGTCAGGTCCGTTCTGGCACTGGTAGTGGACCAGGGATGCGTTTTTGCAGGGCTGCAAGGAGGCGACATTGTCGTAAGTACAGTATACTCTCCAGTACCGTCGGTGGGCATCGACCTGGCGCTGTAAGGATCTCTTCGATGCTGATGTATCCACCTAGGCATGGTCGCTCGAAACCTATGAACTGGTCTTGTCAGTCAAGGCCCACCAGGAAAGCGTCCTGGGACTGTTTCTGTCAGAGGACGGAAACCTGCTGTTCTCCAGCGGAGGTGACTCTGTGGTCAACGTGAGTTGGCTTAGTTGGCTCGTTAATCAGCATTCGGAAACTGACCGTTGTGCTTCCAGGTGTGGTCAACCAGGACGTTTGAGCGGCTGTACTCGATCTACTCCCATCATGATGTAGGCGACATCTTCACAGTGGTTTACTCATCCGATTTAAAAACTATATACTGCGGTGCCCAGAATACCAGCATTCAGGTAAGTATTGTCAGCAATGCTGCTCGGGGCTCCTCGTTGGTTAACAGCAGACAACTACTAGTGGCTCAACCTACAGCAGGATGCCGATCCCCTTCCAGATTTCCCCCATCCGTCGAAGAGAACTCACAAATTCTTCGACTCCAAGGGTCCTGGCGGTATCCCGGCCCCAAAGTACGACAGCTTTGATGGCCTCGTACACGGTGGCCAAACCTTGACTTTCAGGAGAGACCACCACAGACTGTTCGCCCACCACGGCTATGTCTACTGCATGCTCCTCGTCCGTGGCTTATTGGAGTCCCGTCTTGGGGCCGAGGTTTTACTGACCGGATCAGGCGATGGCTCAGTGAAACTGTGGAATCTTGAGGGTGAGGCACCAGTGGAGATGTTCGCACTGAAGGATGGGGACGAGTCCGTCCTCTCAATGGCGGTCGATGGTCCGTTCTTATACTGCGGTCTCTCTGACGGTGCAGTGAACATCTGGAACTTGGATTCGCGCCAAATAATCAAAAAGATCACCAGCCAATCCGGAGACGTCTGGGCCCTGGATATCGTCAACGGTATAACGCTCTGTGGTGACTCTTCTGGCGTTGTCAAGGTACCATTTTTGGCAATTCTCCCTTTTGCTGATGAACCTCTATAAAAGTACATGACTGATTGTGGCTTGGTTTTTTTAGAAATTCAATTCCCTCTTTGAAGAGATTGGCTCATGGACCGCCCACGATGGCACAATGCTGGCATCAGCTGCGGCAGTGTACAGAGGAAGGAGAATATACGCCACTGGAGGCAACGACAACACAGTTGCAATCTGGGATTTGACAGAGCATCCGACTGAAACACATGAAATTCCGGCCATTGGCAACGGTAAGAAACTTTACTGCCAATTCACCGTACCCTTTGCATTTTCGCCAGAAGCTGACGGTTAGTGTCACCCTCCAGACGAAATGGTCAACTGTCTGGCGAAATACGTGGGATTCAAAACCATATCCTCGCGACCCAAGTTTGCCGTCGAGTGCAACCAGGGTGCCGCTTTTCTACGTCGACACTGTGGCTATCTGGGCGCGCAGACAAAGCTTCTATCCACAGGCCCAAGTACGAATCCAATCGTATTTGCCAGGTTCGATGCTGTTTCGAAGCATTCTGTGGACAAGACGCTTCTCTTCTACGGCCATTACGACGTTGTGGGCCCCGAGTCCACGCAGAAGAAATGGAAAACAGATCCGTTCCAGTTGACGTCCATCAACGGATACCTGTATGGACGTGGCGTATCCGACAACAAGGGTCCGACGCTTGCTGCGTTGTACGCAGCGGCGGAATTGACTAAAACGAAGAAACTTGCTTGCAACATCGTCTTCCTGATTGAGGGAGAGGAAGAATCTGGCTCTCAGGGCTTTTCTGAAACAGTGCAAGCGAACAAGGATCTCATCGGTGACGTGGATTGGATTTTGTTGGCAAACAGCTACTGGCTCGACGATCACATTCCATGTTTGACATACGGACTGCGAGGCGTCGTACATGCTAATCTGATTGTTTCGAGCCGCCACCCGGACCTGCACAGCGGTATCGACGGTAGCTCCCTTCTGGATGAGCCGCTGAAAGATCTGACCATGCTCCTCGGTACGCTCGTTGGACGGAAAGGAAAGATCAATCTCCCGGGTTTTCATGATGCGGTCTTACCGCTCACAGATGCGGAAAGAAAGAGATACGACGCTATCGCTGAGGCTTTACTCCCCCTCCACCCCGAAATCGAAGACTGTGAATCATTCAAAGACTCTCTGATGCACCGATGGAGGGAGCCTTCCCTCACCATACACTCCGTCGACTCGCCTGGATGCAAAAGCTCCAGCACTACGATCTCTCGAAAAGCCAAAGCCTCCTTGTCAATTCGACTCGTGCCCAACCAGAATGTCGATGAAGTAGCCGCAAGTCTGATAGACTACTGCCAATCCCAGTTCGCTGAACTCGAGTCACAGAATACCCTCACTGTCGAGATTACGGGCAAGGCTGACCCTTGGCTTGGGGATCCAGAAAACGATCTCTTCAAGACCCTGTCTCGCGCCATCACAGACGCATGGTCATCAGGCAAGAGTGACCGGCACCACACATACTCCTTTCCAGATCGAACTCGGCGGCTGCCGAAACACGAGCTGGAACGGACAGACTCGTCAGAGAGTATCGCGTCGCATGTCGAACGCATCATCGCTTCTTCTACCTCTGCACCCAGGTCCGTAGGCCACAGCACGCTGAGCAAAAACCTTCTCCCACGGCCTTCGGTCCCCACATCCTCGACCTTGGCCGATAGCACTGATCGAACGCACACACCCGCTGAAAGCGATACTCACTCTCCGATTGCCACACCAACCGCTCTGTCCACCATCAAGTCCAAAGCCACGCAACCTTACATACCGCCACACTCTCCCACCAGTTCCTCTCACTCTTCTTCCTCCCAGCATTCCTCATATTGCCCGTCGTCTGACCCTCGACGACAACAGCAACCACAATCACAACCACCCCGGCCCTTGAAGCCCATCCTCATCCGCGAAGGCGGCTCCATCCCCACCATCCGCTTCCTCGAAAAGACATTCAATGCTCCTGCAGCCCATTTACCCTGCGGCCAAGCAAGCGACAATGCGCACCTGGACAACGAGCGGCTGCGTGTCGAGAACCTGTATAAGAGTCGCGAGATCTTCTTGGCTGTTTTCCAGGAGTTAGGCAAGGATGGTAGGACAGACGAAAGCGAGAGCAGCGAATCTGAAGAAGATAACAACAACGAGCACCATGGCGAGGGAAAAGGCGAGGGCAAGGACGAGTGAGTGCAAAGTATTTGCAACGAGGAGTTATCACATCTGTCATCCATGCCTAGATTTGCGGGGCTTACCTTTTTTTTTTCTGTCCACGCATAGCGGCTCACTTATTTACATCTTTTAATGCTATCATTACATATCCCTTTTCTTGTAGCATTCATATTTTTTATGCTTGAGATTTTTACCTAGACCGGCTTCTGTGAATCAGAAGCGTCTCCAACTGGACTGCGGAAACTCTACACATTGGCGATCAACACTTACTGCTGTTTGCCGCCTGAATCGGATGAACTGCATCCACAGGGATTAGTACTTAATCTACATCGACATTTCTAGTGCGGGCCACTGAAGTTCACCAAGATCTACCCTACCCCCGATATGTGCGTACTTATATTCCCTGAAAGAAACAGAGTGCCCCGTTGAAATTGAATATATACCAGGCAGTCTACGATTAACCGTTGCCCATTTCAAAGGCATCATTCGACATATTCTTCCCAGTTCCAAAGAACACACATGTTCAGCACTACACCATATGCAGCTGAATAATTCAAAAACACACAAAAGATGTAATTAGTATACATTTACGATCCATGCTATCCTATCACCAAATCCTCTTCGCGACCATCTCATACCTCCTCACTCCTTCGATTCCATCACCTGCACTAGCCTTCCCTCCTTTTCCACCAGTTCTTGATGGCGCCTTCGCCCTCTCTTCCCGCTCCCGCATCGCCCGCAGACCATCTGGATCATCGGCATATATCCACGCCCGTTTTTCGTCATCGACTTCGACGGCGCCCCACCCACCGAACCGCTTGCTGCCCGCGACAACGAAATTATCGACATTAACGTTGCCAGCCGCGTTGTTCGCGTTGTCGTCAGCATGGGAGACGGCATGAGACTGAGGTATCGGGGCGGTGAAGGACTGTTGATTATGTGAAGATGTTGCATGCGTCGTTGAAGGAGCGGCAGAAGGAGCAAAAGAGTAGACTTCTCTTTCGCGAAGCTTCATGCTCTTATATCTTGCACGCGAGTAACTCAAGAGAACCATGCCCAGGACGAGTTTCGCGAGGAGTAGCGTGACGTAGAGAAGCAGAACGAGGATGACGGTGAAAATGGGGACAAAGGAGGCGGGGGACGGCATTGCGTGGGAGATGGCACTGTGGAAAAACGTTGATATCTGTGCCAGTGATGTGGGGAGAGGGGGTGGGAGGTACTGGGAGAGTGTGGACGCTACTGGTGAAGGAGAGGGTGACGCAGAGGCAGAGTAGTAGCTGTGAATTGACGAAAGGGAGGTTGTGTTTGACGGTGGGAAAGAGGATGGTGCTGGAGGGAGCCAAGCAGTTAGGAACATTTGGTAAGTTTGGATCGAAACTCGGATGAAGAGACAGGATATAGGGATAATGGGGAGTCCCAAACGACGGTTTAGATTCTGGTCGGCAAACGCATTGGTATAATAGTCCTTGGCTAAAATGTCAAGAAATCGACCATACATTGCCGGACGGTAGTTATTGAACTTGTTGATATAGGCGTGCTTGAGCCAGTCGACGAGCATCTCTGAGCCTAAAACAACGAGGAACGGACCCAACACGTGGCCAATCGTCGGGAGGAAGGAATTGACGCTGCTGAGAGAGGAAAATATAGACGAAGGGAACAAGGTGAAGGACTTGGGGAGAATGGAGGCTGTTGTCCGTGGGGGAACGGAGGGCGGAGTGCTGTTCGTACTCGGGGACGGAGAGGTTTTTGCAAGCATAGTTAGCGGACTGCCAAAGTTGAAACCACCGGTTTCCACGAAGTTTCGGGAAGCGATAATAAGCAGCATGAGCCACAGCTGAAATCGCTCGACAACATCAGCACACGTAAGCTGGAAGAGGTTCTCTTTTTCAAATTTCTTGAACACCGTGGATTTGATCTCCACAAACTGATTTGAGAGTAATAGAGTAATCAGGGCGTTCGAATATGAATTAACTGCTACGTTGAGCGTCATCACTTGGTAAAACAACGCGGTTGCGTGGATGACGGAGTAGATCAATGCCAGGATAAACAGCCAAAAGGGCCGCATCACTTTGCTCCGTCCGTCAGGTTTGCGTTCGAGGGCTTCTCGCGAGAAAAGACACTCTAAGACGTCTTGTCCAATAGCGGAGAAAAGACGATCACCGACCTAACATCATAAATATGAGCTGCAAGCGACATACGGAGACCTTTGGCACCAAAAGTTATTGATTGTAAACTCACCTCCAAAACGTTGTATATGACATAGAGCTTGATAGCAGCCTGGCCACGAATCCAGTGGTACACTCTGCTGGCATCAAAATACATGAGAATAATGCACGTAAAAATCATAAGTAACCCTTTGAGGATATCTGCCTTGTCATCTGGCAGCAAGGCAGATGGGATGGATTTTGTCCTTCGATGCTGGCGTGTCGCTATGTGATGGCGTCGTCGACCATTTTCAAGATGATTCTTCGAATCATGCTCAGAGCCTTTGGTGTTGACACTTGGCGACGTTGGTGCAGTGAGCGGAGTCGGCTTTACACTGTCTTTCCCGGTTGATCGACTTCGTCTCCGTCGCCACATCCTCCCAATGCCCTTCACGACGAACGACGAAATTTCTTGGGCTTCTAGACTGAGGTTGACTGCCCAAGACTGCAGGAGGATAAATATCGCTTTGCCAAATCGCAAAGGAAGGATCGTAAATGAATGAAGCCAGGAATCCAGACACGCAAGGGTTCCAAACCATAGCACTTTTTCAAGCGCAGGAGGTAGAAGCAAGAAGTTTAGTAGCCTCTCGAGTTTCACTTGCGAAGATTCATAGGGAAAATCCTTTGTAACTGGTTGGTGGATGTAGAGCGGCGAAGGACGCTCGGAGGATAATTCTAGTTGCAGGTACGTAGGAATCGAAAATGGAGGAAGAGGAATAGACATTGGATTTGGTGAAGGGGGGTTAGGCGGGTCTGCGGCGGATGAACGGATCTGACTTCCTTTCCCTGTTTCCAGACGGAGATGATTTGGCGCGTTGCGGTGCTCAGTCTTTGACCGCGAAGACCAGCTGTGTACCTGACGGCCAGCTGCTCCGGGGGACGACTGTCGTCGACCAGAGGAGCTGGGAGTTGATACTGTCCTCGTTTGATGCTGCCTCTTCCGGTCCGCCGGAGTAGGGCAATTTAGCTCCAGAAACTCGGGAGGTTGTTCTAAACGAATATCTTTCCCCCCACCAGACTTGCGCCGCTTGTGCGGGTCAATATCCAGGTCCCGATCTCCTCTCACCACCCCGTTCATACCATTTGTAAGATTCTCATGGCTAAGTGCATTCCCTGGAGGGAAGAACAAAGGCGAAATCGACGGAGGTAATGCAACGGTTCGACTGCGGTCTCGCTCAGAAGGGATGCGACGCAGTCGCAGCGATTCCGGCGATGAAGTAAGCTCCTGTATCTTCGCAGCAGAGAGTTTCAGGACACCATCTTTATCGCGACGGGGACTGAGAGATGGGATAGGTTCGGACGGCGAATTTGACTTCGACTTCGGCCGCTCCTCCGGTGCTGTCGTGTAATCCTCAATCTTGCCAGTTGTCCTTTGGTCCGTCGTCGCTGCAGGGTCTATGTCGTAGCCCGCGTCCGTTTTCACAACATGGTCATCGTGAGACTCGGAAAGTAGAACCATAGGGTCGGAAGAGCCCAGCTCTGGATCCCCGTTTAATCTTTTCCCCTTAACGTTCTCTGCGCTTTGCACGTTTGTCTCCCAGTGTCCATTTGTGTGTCCATCATTCCCCTCACTCTCAGCAATCTGAAGCCCCAGCCCATGCAGCTTACTTCGCTCATTTGTTCTATAAGCAGGTCCCAAACCGTCACCTGTGCGAACTGTATTCAAGGGACGTTCCTCCAGCGGCCCAGACAACTTTCTATCTCTGCCCAAATTTCCGGAATCGTCCACCATCCTTGTAACATCATCGTTCACCGCATAGTCCATCTCGGCAGCAGAAGTCTCCTTCCTCTCGTCATCCTGCATGCTTACGCCCCTGTTTCTAATCTTCCTCATGCACGCTGAATTTCGCGACCGAAGATCACTGGATTTCGTGACGGAGCTGCGAGCATATCACGAGAACGGCAGGTGGGGTATATTCCGGGAGTAGCATCAAATCAGACGTAAACGCTGAGAATGGTGCCTTCAGCTTGCCTTCTTGTCGTTCAACGTGAGATAGTAGAGGTTGATGTCGGTCATGAAGTTGTTGGTGCGGACGAGAGACAAAAAGACCGGGAAGGAGGGCGCACTTTGGCCAACGAGCTCAGGGCTAGGCAGCAAGTCTCAAATGCAAAATAGCTATTTTCTGCGTAGTCGTCCCATTTCAGAAAGGCAACGATGAGATTACAGAATAAGTTCCAACTTCGTTTGTTGTGATGCGATTCTGGCTCTAGCAATGACGGTAAAGATCGGCAGACATCATAAGCTGGTGGAGCTCTGGTTGGCCCTCTTTGGAGCTTAAAATACTAAGAGTCTCCAGGAAAGTCTACCGAGGGACAAAACTGAAGCACTCATTACTCCGTAGTAGCAACTCACAGAATTATGACTTCGATGACGAACAATCATAGAAGGGCTTTATTTGCGGCGACATGGGCTTTTTGTGCCGGCTACGTTGACCGGAGTATAGATGAAACTGAAACGTGATTATTTCTGGCCTACATTTCCTCAAGGCATCCTAGACACAGCTAAAGTAACGAGAGACCAATCTAAAAGAACCGGTGTCTCTGGCAAATAGACTAGTAGGTATCGCACTGCTCAGAGGCCGGTGGAGACTTTATATTCAGCGCCGCCGTCTATCTAACCAGGGAAATCCGAAAAAAAAACCCCCGAGAATGAACGAGGTACAAGAAGAGGCAAAGGTCATGCATAGCCCCATCGAACCTGCCCGAATGCAACATGATTCAAGAGTTGTAAAGCAATAAAAGAAGGACATGAATGGGCCAATCAAGAGGACGTGGGTATGGTCGTAAGCACGAAGCTGAAGGGTAAAAGTCAGTGTCAGGTGAATGGACAAAATCCTGGAACAGATCCCGAGTCATAAAATATCATAGAACGAAAACAAATCGGAAACCTGCTCTTTTATTCTTCGAAAATGGATCGTGAATTCGAGAAAAGGGCGATAATGGAGCATATGCAAGTTGAACAAGGTTTGGGGTTACAAAGTGTGAGCGAGCACAATTGGACGGCCTGCTTCATTCCACTCTCGTCACATGGCCTTATTTCTCCAGGTCTCTTAACGCCTCTGGTGCAGCCACAAGAAACATGCGTTGTATAGGACTGAGCAGATCAGATCTGGATTGAGATTCAATCGAGGGCGAACGCAAATTAGAAAGTATAAATTTCCAGCGTCCGGCACTAGAATTGGTTAAACGAAAATGAATCTTCAGAACGAGGCGGCGCCGTCCCGACTCGGGCTGGTGGTGGGGGTCGAACATGGTCGTTGCCTCGGTATGGCCGCGCAAAATTTCGATACCGTTCTGGCGCAGGGTTGGAGCTTGTACCTTGTAGTCCACGTCCGTTGTAGCTGATTCCTGGTTGGAACGGGCGATAGCGGTCGCTGGGTTGTGTATAAGGTGAGACAAATCCGTTGCCAGGAGTTAGTGATCGGTTGGTGGTGGGAGGCTCAGGAGCCCTTCGGCTCGCAGCGGAAGGCGGTGGTCCTGAGAAGGGGTATCTCTCTCTCGGAGCATAGTTTTCACCACTCCCTCCTTCCGGGCCAGGCGTTCTGCGGTCAGATGGCCTAGGTCCACTCATGAGTTCGATCGGGGGAGGAGCTGGTTGAAGAGCAGTATTGTATTCATCTGGACCGCTCGTAGCATATCCAACTGCACCTGCATTGCTCACCAGAGGAAAGGTGTCGTCAGAATGACGTGAGGAGAAGTTTGCATTTCCCCCCATTTGCTTTTCATCTTCCCAGTCCACATTCGGTAAGGTTGGCTGGCGCTGAAGATCAGTGGTTGATGCCGATTGTGAGTAACTGGGTAACGTAGGTTGGCGCTGAAACCCTGGATTGCGGTCCATATTCGACGTCGATGGTCGAGAATACGGTGGCAAAGTGGTTGAAGTGGTCTGCCTTGACAAACCAGGCGGTTCCTTTGGCAATGGCGGCAGAGACTGGTCGCTCAGAGAGACGCCGAGAGTAGGCAGAGTAGGTTGCCGTTTGAGACTGCCAATTTCAATGTCTGTATCCGTCCGTTGGCGGTCTTGGAGCGCAACCCCTTTTGCCAGGGCTTTATCAACTCTGTCCTTGACAATGCGTTCTAGACGCTTGTCGATCTTGCGACGACAGTATCGACTGAGTGTTCCGTCTTCTGAAGGAATGTGATGCCACAAAAAGATGAGGTATAAGATGACAGAAAGTAGCAAACTCAAGATGGAGAAGACCCAGATGACAAAAGTGAAAAGCATGGCGACAAGGATAAGCGCCTGTTGGACGTTCTCTTGGGCCAAAGCCTCGATGTTGAGCCAGAATTGATCAAACTTGGAAGTCCCTTCAGGCGGTGCATGCTTTCCTTCTGGAAGGAGACTTGCCTGCAAAACTGAGTACAGGGTCATACCGTTAATGACCTGGCGGGGCCCCTCGGCTACCAAGACGCGCAATGACGCTGATTCGCTGAAAATTAGACTGTCTGTCTTGTGGTAGAATGTAGAAGAAGATGGTATCACCAGGAGACTCACATTCAAAGTTGAAATACGTGAACAAGGCGACGTAGTCAGCGCCCTTTTTACTTTTAGTCAAAGCCGCGAAAACCAAGAACCGCCGCCAGCCCCTTCCTCTTCTGCCCATGCGCGTGCTCTGGACACGGACAGCAATAGGGTCGAGGTAACACTGGGCAATGGCGCCTGACTTTATGACGCGGATGGCACGAAGCCATCGGTAAATCAACAAGACAAAGGAAAACAGTATGCACCCCGCGAAAATCCACTTCGAGATGTGAAATGGAATTGTCGGCTTGATCTGGCTCGCCCATCGCGAAAAGGCAAGTAAGTTGACAGCGGTAAATGTGTCGACTCCGTAGACAGCGAAAGATATGAGGATGGAGAAGTACAGCAGGACATAGGAGAAGGGGGCCCAGCAGGATGTGGACTTGAAGTCACTCAGATTCTAGAAAGCGGGACGCGGCCAGTTAGTTTCATCCGATGATTTAAGAAGTAACGAATCCAGCCGGCAGTCAGCGTTTTGGGGCAAGATGAAAAGAGCAAGCCGTACAATGTAATCCCACTTTTGCTCCGCGCGCACATGGGCCAGATCGTCATCTTCACGGCGCCCAAAGCAACCCATCTTGCAACAATCCAATTGGTATCAAGACACGAAATACAGATCGATTGAAGTATTTTCCCACCACAGCACTACTGACGCCGCCAAAATGACATGTGCGTCCTGTATTTGCCTAGAGGTGGTAAAAGGAGCGATTTGGTTCAATCAAGGTAGGTAGTGCGACACGGTCCAGCCGGTCGAGATAGAGCGATCGTTAGAATGGATGGTAATTTTGACGGAGCTTCAAGGTAATACTTTGAGTTTTCGAATGAGATGGTGTCGACCTGTGGGCGAGGCAGCACATCCGTGAGATATCACGGACACAATCGCATCGTCGTTGAATGAGCGTGGGGAAATCAGGACGACGAGGCGGAGAATCCGGTGTTCACACGGCTCGAGGTGGCGATCTCAAAGAGTGGGAGATCTTCCAAATCTATCGATAAAGAATGGCAAGAGATAATGAGTGTATTTCGATCATGAAACTGGCGATCAAAGAGAGTGTTGTTCACCGCAGCAGAGGTGGTGACCACAGTGTGGTTTGTGATGGTTGGTTTGCGGGCTGCGGGAGCCAAGGAAAAGGGGGCCCGCCCAATCATTGGGGGGAGCGCCACTGGCGCCGAAGCGACGCCCAACATCAACCTCTGACCATCCACACACCAATGAAAAGCGGGCAAACATGAGCTATCTCCCCGTCACTGGTGTTTCAACCGTGCAGACGCTACACACAAAAGGGCCGTGGAAAGGTCCCAAAATCCGACATCCTGCTCGCCCTCGTTCATGCCCGATGAGCCCAAGGGCTCCGTTCCGCGCATCTTGTCAAGGAGTGATATATTACGTACACTGCTGTTATTAATAACTATAGAATCATAAAGAGTATTTATTGTACTACTAATTACTACTCCTCCTTCTTGACGCGAGTATCCAAGACACAGGTCAGCAAGCGATTCCATCGGTCACTTGTCGAAACTTGGCATTTATGACGGCGCATCTTTCCCACAGATCACGCTCTTCCCCCTGTACTTTGTTCATTAACAAAGTAACTAGTAGTAGTGCCTATGACGGCTGACCCTTTTGCGTCGAGTTTGACGTCAGATTTCTGAAAATGAGAATCAAACCTACAGAACGTCCCCGGGATTTTCTGTTTAGGGCACTGCATCAAAATTTGCTGTGAGAATCAAATATCACAACAACCAACTAAGAAAATCACCTAATTACATTATGAGCTATTTTCTGAGAGCACGTACGAGCAGTATGTCTCACTATATTACACAAACTACACCGTGGTGGTGCGCGCTTTTGTGGCTTTGACTCAGGCTGCTCGACCACCCCTCCTTGCACTTCATTGAGCCCTCGTACACGATCTCTCCCTTCTTGGACAGTCAGACCCTCTCCCTGACTTACGTACATACGACGTCTCTCCTGCTTTCTCTTTTGTTTGGCATTTGCAGCTCTTAATGCCTTATTTTTTGCTGCCAGAATAGCAGCACTGTGCATGGCCATCTGACACCCCTTGACCAGCTCATCCAGAGCTCGATTGGTTGGACTAGGTGGACTCTGCGTACGGCGCTTAAGGTATTTCTTGATCTCCTCACTCTGCAACTCCAGCTGTCGTACATTTTGAGGCCTGGCAGTGGTCCAAGAGGCTTGAGAGCTTTTGAGAAGTTCCAGGAGAGGTTGGTGTATCCATATGAGTGTTGGACTGGGCAAGAACTTGCTCTGGATCATATGGAACCAGTCCTGTTGCTTTGAAACCACTCTGAATGTTCTTTTCACTTAGAACTGCTGGACAAACAGAATAATAGATGGTCAAGAGCTCATCTTCATCAATGTGGTTGATCCCAAGCCTCATTTGCTTCTCCACATCTTTCTTGTATATTTGCTTCAGAGGAGAGTAACAGCCCACATCCAATGGCTGCAGAAGACGGGAGGAATAACCTGGCATGTAAAGAGGAATGATTGAGTTCTCTATGCAGAACTGGTCAAACTCAGGTCCATTATGGCTGTCATGTCCATCCAGAATCAGGAGTCGGTATTGGCCCATTGTATGAGCTTGAGTACCTTTCCGGGGAGGGGGGGTTGCCGGCCTCGTTCGTCCATGGACAGTATCCACTGGATGACAGCTGAATCCTCTGTAGAGGTCAGTTTTCGATTTCTAAGTTGAGATTCTCTTCGTGTCGTACGGCCGTTAAGTCGTTCCACCAGACTGGTGTGAGGCACATCGTATGTACGTGCAGTAGCTCGAACACTGGAAATTTGGCCTTCTTTCAAAGCTTTAATAGCCAATAATATTCTACCTTCTTGATAAGAAGGCTCACTGTCTTTAGTTGTTGGCATTTCTGTAGTTGAAATGTTGAACGCGTCGCGCGGTGGGAAAGTGTATGAATAGGTGGTGTGTACGAATAGGTGAAATACGTTAACTTACTTGGGGAGATGGGTGCTGAGTGAACGGAGAGAGTGACGGCAGGTGATCCCTGATCCACCCAATAACCCCGGGTTACTTGGATTAGTCATCTAAATACCTTGATTAGTTCTCCATAACTATATATCTAGCGGATATAGATATGTGTCGCCCTGCCTTCTAGCTACACTATGTTCAAAGGGCCATCAGTCTTGCTCTTTCTGCGCATTGTCACGTGAATGGTTTGCGTCCGGTTGGACGAGAAGCCTCTTTCATCAAACTGAACTACATAAATCGCTGCGCCCTATCATGCAGCCTGATAAGGGCCAGTTGTGTTTGAAGAATAGTTTTGGAAAAAGGAGTTGAACTAGACATCAGGACAGATTGTCGAACAGTTGGGCCGACTGAGCGAACAAGGGCTACTAATCACTACATACATACTAAACTCTTGTAGGCTAGTGTTCTTTGTCGACAAGATGAAAACAGTCTGTCCGGTCAGTCCTCCTGCCAGTGTCGGAGGCGTGAATTGGGAGGATCGCTGCACCTCCGAGTTCGCGCTCTCTGGTTGGGATGTAGAAGGAAGACCTGGTCGAAAATTTCTGGATCTGCTTGATGATTCATGATTGCAAGAGACAACGAGTCGTTGGGTTTGCCTGCTGCGACTTGTAGAACCTCACCTCCCTTGAAGGCCAAGCCAAAACCCCTTATTATCCCTCAACTCCTCGTATTTGAGCATCTGCGAACCTTAAGCACGAAATTACGGAACTTTGTGCGTGGCCAGAACTCTAGCGTCTCCAGCTGGATGTGTCGCAAAGTTTGACCGGGATGTCTTGAAGGTTGACCTTGAACCTTCTTTCCTTAACTTCTCAACCGTCACTTAACTCTTCAAGGCATATCGACATTCACGCGCGCTCCTTTTTTTAGGCCCCCCTGCAGCAAAGCGTTGCTTGACTTACATGCGAAGGCAGCTGGTCCGGCCAGCATGTAAGCATACTACCTCCAGTCCCGCTGCCTTGAGTAATGACGCGTCTGGCGACGACCGTTTGATCTTCCCCCGGTTACGAAGCGTCTGAGCTTAATGCGCCGCTGCAAAGTCTATATGCAGCCGGGTAGATGATTTGGAGGAGGCTTCAATGTTGAGAAAAACCACATGGTGGCCGCACGCCTAGGCCAAAAAAAAACATGGAGGTGGCCTGCTTCATGTTGTTTGGTATCCAAACAACGTTGGATAAATAATAATGGAGACCTTTAGTCACTAAAACCTGCCCCATCCCTGCCGCCTGGGGCTTTTTGGTTACGGGGCGGAGGATCAGAATGGTTCCTCTTCCCGAAGACGGGTTGGACGATCCGTGTGTCTGGGAGCGAGGCGGAGATTATTAGGAGAATGAGTGAATGATTGCAGATCGAAAAGTCAAATGGCATCCCCTTTCAAAGCTTGAGTTGATTTTTTTTTTCTTTCTCCCAGCTGCTCCCCAGCAAACCCAAGACATCTTTCGAATCAGCTGCACAGGAACAACGACCACGATAAGGCTCTCTTTTCCGCTGAGCTTACGGCCACTCCGGGTTACGGTGCAAGTACCCGTTGGGGATCGCTCGGCCCAGGAAAGTCACAGAACATGAAGCAGTCGACGCCCTTCCAGAAAGAGGCCTGGACAGAATATGGGCTTGGGGTCGTTATCTTACTTCTCCGGATATTCGCTCGCACCAAAGTTGTCGGCATCAGGAATTGGAAGGGGGATGATTTCTTCGCAATTTTGGCACTGGCATTCTGGACGGTAAGTGCATAGCCTTGGATTTACCCTTTATTTTCGTTGAGTCGAGAACTCATGGCGTAGGCGGAGCTGTGTATGCTGGAGTTGATAGGTACGATCTTCCACTTCTGTGAAGGCTGTATCATCCTTGCGAAGCCTCGCGCCATTCTAATGCGCATCATCTGTAGGCCAGAATGGAACGAACATCGGCCTATCGGACGAACAAAGAGCATCTCTTACAGACGAGGAACATGCACGATTGGTTTTTGGTTCCAAGTGCCTTCTGGCGGGGTGGTGTTGCTATAGCACGCTGATTTGGTGCCTCAAGGCTTGCATGCTTTTTTTCTACCATAGATTGACGTATGACCGATTCATTCTCCCTTCTCCGTCCAAAGTGTATCGTAAATGCTAACATGTCACGAAACATTCCGCATCCAGTCTCGGCCTATTCCAACAAAAGATGGTCAGAATAACCGCCGTTGCTTGTGCACTCACGTACGTTGTCGTGATAGTCGTCATCCTTGCTCATTGTCGGCCGATTCACAAAAATTGGCAGGTCAATCCTAACCCTGGCGGTGAGTAATGTCGTGGGAATCCTGCAATCCCGAAGCAGCAGTGCGGGATAGATGGTTGACTCGGACCAGAAAAGTGCACTCTCGATGTGGAAAACTACATTACGATCGCCGTGACAAATCTCTCGTAAGACTGAATCGACAATGTGCGTCGGATATGCTCATGGGCCAACACTGACCCCGAATGCTTTCCCACCTTTTAGGACAGATGCAGCACTCGTCTGTATACCCCTGCCGCTGTTGAGAAAGGTGAAAATCCCATTATACCGGTATGCCTTCTCATTCAACCAATTTTAATTCCTTTTGATTTCAAGCACAGACTGACTCCATGCAGGAAAATCGTAATTGGCATCCTTCTTTGCTCAGGTGTGTTCGTCATGGTTGCGACCCTTCTGCGTTGCATCTTGTCCCTCAAAGATGTCGAGGGCATCAATAATAGCACCATCTGGGCCATTCGTGAGACAGTACGTCGGCTTCATATTTTATCCCCGTAACATGAAGAGAAAAGTACAGATGACTTAACACTTAACGACTCATTCAAAGTTCGTGGGCCTAATCTGCGTCAACGCACCGTGCATCAAACCTCTCTTCAGCCAGAGCACCTGGAATCCCTCATCCAGTGACCCCTCATCTCAGCCGCAAGGAAAATACGGTCTCAGCGGAACCGGCGGGAGCTATTCCATGCCCACACTCACCAGCAAGAGCAAGCACGCCATGTGGTCTTCCAAGAAGAATTCCGCGCCCGTAACTGAGCTGGGCGACCACTGCTCCGAGGAGTCGATCCTGCGCGAGCGCCGAAATGAAGACAACGTCCCGTACGGTTATTCAAATGAGGTCAGCGGTGGAGAGGAGAGGCACAATACTGCTTCCAGTACTGACAGGGGCCGAAATGCATTTGGAGGCATTCAAGTTACGACCACGTACGAGATTGAACGGTCGGGGGAGACGACGTCTGAGCGGATGGTTTGACACTTGAGGGGCGTCTTCAACGAGGTACGATAAGTTAATGTTCTTTTGCCCTCTGTGGAAGCACAGAGGAACTTTATTCAATGATATCCTCACTACAAACTTACAGAAACAGCACAGAATTGAGAGAGCTGAAACTTGGAATAATTACAACTTTCACAATTACAAGGTATAGATCATCTAAAGCTAAATCTCGGAGTCTTTTGATAAAAGCACAACTCCTGTGGTTCGTGAAAGAGAAGAAAAAAAAATGGACCGCCTGCTCCTGTAAGAAATGAATGCAAAGACATCCCAAAAACCAGGGAGCCCAATTCAAACATATTAGGCACTCTCCAGAGCTTGAAAGCAAACAGCAAAAAAAACTGACATTGAATACAGCAAATGATTATTGTCTAACCGCGAAACCTAGCGGAACTGCTGTGAGGCGGACGTAAAGCATTCTGTTCATGTTAGTACGTTTAGTCATTAGGTATGGCGGATCATTGCCAAAATGAGGTTAGCATCTGTCTATGAGGCGGAGCGGAGCGCGGCGGGGCGGGGTGGAAATTCTGCCAAGCACTCTCCGGGCGAGATTCCGCCTTCATGGCGACAACGACGCTGGAGGAAGCAATAATGCAAACTTGCAGGAAAAACTGCACACTGAGAACAGCCAAAGAAAAACATGCACCTAGTTAACTACATGGCCCATATCATGTAGGCAATGTTCACGGTGTCATCACCATCGTTCCAGAAGGAATATTCCTGTTCAGACGCAACTCTCCCTCTACTGGAATTCCTTCTCCCTCTGCTTCACCATGTAAAAACCCAGGGAATGGTCAGTTTTGGGAATACTGGAGCTCATTCACTGATTTGGGAACACTTCGTTTCACCTGTAGTCACCCATCCCAGGATGGTCCAAACTGCTCACCGGTCTTCGAGAGCCAGAAAGAAGACAAGCGCTTACCGGCAAGTTCCGCAAATACGCATATCCAAATTCCACAATAAAACAAGGCAACTGCCATGTCCTAGGGCGAGCCTAGCGCAGTGCAGCCCACAGTGAATGCGAATGCTCTAGGAGGTGGGTATATCTTTCCTCTCGCAGTCTCCCACCCACCCACATCACTCTTCCTCCTCCATTTGTTTCCCCCAAGCTTTGTAAGAATGTTTTCTCCTCGAGCGACGATCATTAGTCCAAAGCACGTTTGACAAGCCTTATCTTTGCTTCATCAAGCTCCTCTAGCCTCTTCGCCGAGACTTATTTTTCGCGTCCTGAAAATCTAGACGTCCCCCTTTCGTTTTTACCATCGAGGCCAGTCTCCCCAGCATGGGTTTCAACGTGATGCTCGCGATTCTTATTGCAACCCTTCTAGGGTTTGCCGGCGTTACTGCCGGCGTGATTGACGATAACTCATCGTCAAATACCTCCTGGGCGTTCCCCATCGACGCCAAAACCACGGAGGCAGTCATGCTCGGAGTCCTCCTCGCAGTCCTCGCCTTCCTCATCGACAAACTTCAAAAGTTCATCTTGTCGATTGACTTCCGCGCCGCTTTCACGCCCCGCTCAGCTGTCGACTTGTGCCGCGTGGTTTCCCGCTGGCTTGCCAGCTCGGGTCCCATGCGAATCCTGAGGCAAGAGGGTGTGAACGGTTTGCTGCTGTACCCAAGGCGGGCTGCGGTCTCCGCCTATAAACGGACCTGGCCATACCAGATGTGGCAAAGCCTGTCTGAAGATGGTCGTGCTGCCATGCCGTACCTAGTGAGTATTACATGAAGAGCCACGTCCGAGTTTTGGCCATGCGATAGTATCACTCCTAGAGCATATCTGCGCTAACCGCTCAACCAATCGTTTCTTCGGGATTGCAGGTCTTACTGGGGGTGCTCATCACCTACTTCGGGATGGATGAGCGTATTGCACCCTTCACCAAGGGCGTGATAGCCGGCTTCGAGAGTGAAGACGCGGTATATTATGGCAGATGCTATAATACCGAGCATACTGATATATGGCGTATCAGTTTTTGCGAAGGGGTAGCGGAGGGTCAGTTGTTGCACTCGGTTTGGGACCGTTTGATGGAACGTGTAAGCTCGTACACCACGTGCTGTTCAAAGCACTTGATGAGCCGTGAAATCGGATCGAGAGCTGACATGCAACCCCTGGTGGTTTACTTCTTCTCCAGATTTTACGATTCGCCATTTACACGTCCAAGATTTCGGCGGTTTTTGCATTGGCAACTTTCTTTGGCGGCTGGATTGGGTATAGGTGGAACGTCGGACTCGGCTTGGCCGGAGTTCCAACTTGGCCCCCAGACGCGAAAGCCATGGAACCAGCCAAAGAATACCAGGACGCGAGTAATATCAGTTCCGATCAGACTGATCGCAACGAAGATGACAACCTGTCATCTTCAGATAACAACGGCCAGCCGCTTGTCCGTCAACGGAAGCTCTGCGAATCCCTTGGGAAAGTACCTAGCACGCGCTCGAGTGGATCTGGCCACCTGGGGCATTTTGAGCCCCAGTTGCTCGTTAAGAGAGCCGGCCGTGCTAGGAAGGCAGCAGCGACGGACAAAGGCAGAAATGACTGTTCGGAGTGTCGACAGAGGTCGGAGTCATTGCAGCATTCCCGAAGCATGGTGGCGCGGTTAGAGAACAGAGCTCTTTACGCCGAGATAAGGTACAGGAGCCTCCGGAGATTGGTAGAGGCAGTCAGTCCCAGGCTTCCCGAGGGCCTCCTCCACGAGTTTGACGAACTCAAGTGTGGTCAGGAGGAGGCCACCAGCCTGTCCATCAGCGCGGTTACACTTGTGCAGTACCGAACTAGTGTCGACGAGAAACTGCCCGGGATTCTTGAACGAGCGGTGGCCGAAGTAGAGGCCCTTCGCCATCAAGACCACGAGCGAGACAAGGAAGCGCAGGAGCTTGTCAGCATCCGGAAGGAGAGATCCAGCTTACTGTGGCTGTACGACGAGGAGAAACGGGACCGAGAGAAGCTCGAAGAGTGGGAGAAAGCCGCCAAGGCGCTGGCCGAAGATTTAGAGCGACAAAAAGAGGAGCTTTGCACCCTGTACGAGAAGTGTCGGCACGACATGGCTGAAATGGAACGGTCGCTAAAGGCCAAGGAAGCGGAGAACGAGGAGATGTTGTACCTGTTGGGCGACCGGAGGGATGAAATCATATTCATGGCGAACGGTGGCCGTTTAAACCGGGAGATTTGCACAAGACAAGGCTGCAGAGACGAAGACGGCATCCAAAAGAGCGAGACAATCAACGGACAAGAGGCCGAAGCCAAAGAGATCCCCGATTTGGGAGCTCAACAGGAGCCAGCATCGCCCACTTCGCATCGAGAACCTGCCCCTCCTCCCGAGCCAGAAGCGGCAAATGGCAACGCCATGATGCCAGAAAAGGCTCCAACGGATGTCGACATGCCTGAGATAGGGCAGGCAAATTGTGGGCAGTTGAACGCAGACACAGAGGTCGTGGAGATGATCCCCATGACAATAGACACCGAGAAGCTCAAACGGAAGCTTGAAGAGGCTGCCACTCGAGAAGCCGCTCACGCTTCAGAGCTGGCGGCATACATGGAAAAAATGGCCCAGTATGTATCCAAGGTCAAATTTCGGACCCGGAAAGCCGAAGAAAAAGTCCGGCGGTTGATCAAACAGAAAACTGAATGGGCCAACCGGGAAGTGAAGTATCTTCACCAGATCGAGGCGCTTCGGCGTAAGTGCCAAGAGAGCGAGGAAAAGATCCAGAAGATCCGACCTCGCTTCGATGACCATGATCGCCAAAGGGCACTAGCCCAAATCGCCGAACGAGACGCCATCATCTCCGATTTGAGGGCCAGGCTGGAGAGCTCTCTGCGAGCCACCGCGAACGACCAGGCCGAAAAGTTTCGCCATCAGGTGCAAGCCCTCCTGGAGGCAGAGAAGAAGTGGACCGAAGAGAAGATCCAGCTGACAAAGAGAATCACAGCTGCAAAGGAAGAGGCGCAAAAGGCCAGCATGGCCCTCAAGGCCCAGCCGTCGAGCTCGTCAAAGGTCGCCAGCCTGGCATCGAACAACCCTCTTCAGGCGAGGTTCAATGAGCTGAGAAGACAGCTGAATGAGAAATGCAACGAGCTGAAAGAGACCAGCTCAAAGCTCACAGAAATGACAAAACTGAGAGACGAGGCCGTTGAGGCGCTGGCACAGTCAAAGAGTGAGACTGAATCGAAAAAGCGCTCTCGCGATCCAGACGACGAGGGAGAAGGCGCAGCGGCCCCGAAGCGGCAGATGGTTGCCACGGCCGACCCAGCAGTTGAAAAGGACCAAGAAAGCGGCGCAACAACCCAGAACTGAGCTTTGGTCCGACGTCAATATGTACAGGTATCTGCCGGCCGGACTAACTGACATGGACCAGACTGACAACCGTTGTTCTCAATGAAGGAACTTGGCGGCAGCACCAGCAAGCGTCACGATGATCCGCTGAGTCAGCAGTGTCCTTAGGCCATCATCGGCGCCCGTCGCGCGATGTTGCAACCTCAGGCTGTCAAACCATCGTGAATCTTATCACGGAGAAAACCAGCAGACCTCAGCTCAGTAGTAGCGACACTCGATATTTCTTTCGCTGCTCCAAAACTTAGTCTATACCATTTTCCGCGGGAGTATTTCACTAACTTGTACCTCGTACCCCTCCAAGTTGCCTCTCTTTGCTCTCGCTCGCTTCTCCACCCATTTCCGAGCCTGTCTGATCTCGACTGCAGACACTAGTAGGCCTAACGCTTGAATCGCCAATCGGAGCAGCCACGTACGCCGTCACTGGACTTCAATGCATCTAAATCCCTATGGCAGTCGACGACTCATCGCTCTGGCGTCCTTGAAGGTCCTTCTGCTAGCCTTTACACACCTTCCGTTCATCTCCGCCGCTCCGCTTCCCTCTCTCCTAACCTCCGCCACTACATCACTTGCACCAGAGCAAGATGGCAAGCCCCCGAGCGATCCAAGCCTGTGGCTCTATTTGGGCATCGCTACCGCCTTAGTTCTCAGTGGAGGAGCCTTTGCAGGTCTAACTATTGCTCTTATGGGCCAGGTTAGTCACCGCTCTCTCTCTCTCTCTCTCTCTCTCTCCCCTCGCTATCGAGCGTGGAACCACAACTGATGGTTGGGTTTGATTTTCAATTCAGGATGAAATATATCTCCAAGTGATAAAGACGTCCGGTGAAGGTGCTGAAAAGAAAAATGCAGCTGCAGTCCTTAACCTGCTGCAAAAGGGTAAGCACTGGGTCCTTGTTACGCTGCTGTTAAGCAATGTCATCGTGAACGAAACCCTGCCAATCATTCTGGACCGATCGCTTGGTGGTGGATGGCCTGCCGTCATTGGCAGTACTGCACTGATCGGTACGTGTGCCTAGCGGTCAATATCGCTCCCACTTGTCTTCAAAACTGTCACTTTGACTACAGGAAGGATTGAAAGGCAGGTTGCTGACTTGAAGGCTCAGTCGTCTTTGGCGAGGTTGTTCCGCAGTCGATCTGTGTCCGCTATGGACTTCCAATCGGAGCCTGGATGGCACCCGCTGTCTTGGCCCTGATGTACCTCATGTCACCCATTGCATGGCCGATCGCTAAACTCCTCGATAAAATCCTGGGTGAGGATCATGGAACGTTCTACAAGAAGGCCGGCCTCAAAACCCTAGTGACGCTGCACAAGAACTTTGGTGCTGCTGGAGAGCAACTCAACTCGGATGAAGTGACCATCATCAGTGCTGTGTTAGACCTGAAAGACAAGCCCGTTGGCAGCATCATGATTCCAATGGAAGACGTCTTCACTTTGTCCGCGGATGCCGTGTTGGATGAAAAGATGATGGACTTGATCCTGTCTCAAGGATACTCGCGGATACCGATCCACGCTCCTGACAACCCACAAGATTTCGTCGGCATGTTGTTGGTTAAAATGCTGATCACCTATGATCCCGAAGACTGCAAGCAAGTGCGCGACTTTGCTCTTGCAACTCTGCCGGAGACTCGTGCGGAGACAAGTTGTTTAGATATCGTAAACTTCTTCCAGGAAGGAAAATCGCACATGGTGTTGGTTTCGGAGTATCCTGGTGAAGACCATGGAGCTTTGGGGGTTGTTACGCTTGAGGATGTCATCGAAGAGCTTATTGGAGAGTATGTAATCCTTCGAGACTATAGGACCCTGTCGATGGGCTCCGTCCGCTCACTTGGTAAATAGGGAAATCATCGATGAATCTGATGTCTTCATCGACGTCCATAAAGCGATCCGTCGTCTCGCGCCTGCGCCAAAGTCTCGGGTTCCGAAGGGTAAGATCGTTAGAGAGGCGCCACAAGGAGCTATGATTGACAATGCCGATTTGAATGATGTTCCCGAATCGCCAACTTCAGACTCTAACGCAGTTCGAACAGATGACACGGATAGTTCGAAACGTAACACATCTGCGACGGAGATCAGTCCTCCGCCTCAAACCACCTTCTACCTAAGAAGATCACATACGTATGACTCGTCCAGCTCGTCGACCCCGATCGTTAAACGAGGCCCGACTCCAGAGATTCGTGAGCAACTAAAACACTTGGGACCCTCTAACCTCGCCAGTCGTCCCCGCCAAACACGTTTCAGCACGGTAAAAATTAAGCCCGGAAGCACCGCATCTGGCGCAGACTCACTCGACACTCGTCGCCGACCGTCTGAGTCTACTAGTCTACTTGGCGTTTATAGCCCCAGCGAGGTGAAATCCGCGGGGAAGAGCGCATCTGATGCAATCCATGCTTTTCAGGCGTCTTACGGCAGCGTGCTTGAGAGACCCTCTCCGCTTACCCTGAACGAACCAGTCAATACCGTTGGAACTTCTAACAAAGCTGTTAGCACAGAGGACGACCTTTTGGAGCCACCACGAAAGCCATCACATACGTCCCTGAAAAAGGCCCCAAGTAGCCCATATCTGTCTAACGATGGGTCACAGACCACCAGCGCCATATCTCGTTCGATATCCCCAAATCTTCCATACCAACCTCGTGGCCCGGCGAGAAGTGGCAGTATCACTGAACAGATTGTTGACAGCAATGGAATAAGGAAAGTCATCCTTCAGACTAGTGATAATACCTCTCCATCTGATGAAGGTGACGAGAAACGCAAACAACCCTTCTCCAGCAAGAGAACCAGCTCGCCAGACGGTCAAGGACCGAAGTCTACGAAGACCAATGATGCAAATACAGCGTCCAACAGCAAAAATATGAAAGAAAATGAAGACGAAGAGCATCATCAGACTTTTGAGCGGTCTAGATCGAAGAAAAAACGGTCGAAGAAGAAGAAAAGAGGAGATGCAAAGAGCGAAGATGCCACACAGGAGGAATCTCAACAATTACTGCAATGACCATGAAAAAAAGACACGAGTTGATCTTCTTCCCTGACCTTGATTTCCAGGTACTCACCCTTGGGACCATGACTGACCCAGTCGTTCCTCTCTCAAGCGTCCATTTATGCGTATGTTCAATTTTAGCGTCTGTCTTTGAATCATGAGATTTTGCATTATATCGCAGCGATGGCAGAACTTTCTCGTATCCACCGTGACGACGCTCGTCACGCTTTTCAACAACTGTCTGAGTCGTTTTACTGAGATTATGAGGGTCTCTATATAGCAGGCTGCTTAGGTATCCTTTTTATTCTTTCGCCTCCATGTCACCCATTGCCGGCGGGAAGTCTGAACTTCGACCAAGGTCTTGCTTGTTGCTCTTTCCGGATCCTACGTCTGGATTGTATGATTTCACGAAAGCCTGTATGATTTGACGATACTAAAGCTAAAGATGCCTTTAGAAGAGACGACACTTGGCTCACTTTCTCTTCTCGTAGAGGAATCTTAGTACACTGTGTGTGGAGTTCATGAACAGGGGTCTTGATCAAGGCTCTTGGAAATCGAGTGGCTAGGATGTCAATTCTTGCTGAGTAGAGGGTATGCTGCGGTCAGCATGTCATGATAACTTCATTAGAGCCATGGGATAGAATATGGACTACTCCGTATCATAGCATATCGAATCTCAGCGTCTGTGTTCAGATTCCAATGTAGACAGGTTTACCACGCATGCAAAAGCGTCAACCTTTCAATCCACTCCAGGATGACCCGATACAGAGAAAAACCCCTTCCAGAGTAAGTGGGAAACGGAATGATGCAAGGACCGGTAATGGACCATCGCCATTGAATCATTGCAGGAGATGATCCTAAGGGGGAAAAAAAATCAGTTAGTTTCGTGCGCAAGGAAAACTTCCAAAGAGGAGCATCCTAAGTCAAACCAAAGGGAGGAGGGTGCACTTACTCTGAAATGTTTCTGGTGATTTGCTCTCTTGTTGATTCCCCACTCGTAATGTTTCCGTGAGCGATTCTCAATGTCGCGGCCGCGAGCTTCCTTGACTCGTACTTCCTTCTTTTGCACATCCGTTGCTCCTAGCATACCTATGCCACCGTTTGCACGGCTGATGAGCGCCCGAGTCCTATTTGTCTGCGCATTCGTCTCTTCCGTCTCTTCCGGAGGAGCTGCCTCGATGGCGCGTTGTCTCTCGAGGCGCTCCTCTGGAGTCGGATAGTTGCGCAGGTTCTGGCGGTAGTACCTGGCTAGTGAGCGATGGCCAGCGGTGCGGCCAGAGGGAAGGTGCAGCTCGTAATCGGAATAGAAGGCTGCATGGCGATAGTCGTGAGCATGGGAGTGAAAGCCATCTGCGTTGCGGTGCGGTCGCGGATCATCATGTGAGTGGTGTTTGTGTTTGGAGAGTTTGGCGTACTGATGCGAATGGTCGTCAATGGGTTCTCTGCCAATCTCAGCGGAATCGAGAGAAGACACTGAAGTGTCAGTCTCCCAGCCGTCATCGTCGTCTCCGTTGGCATCAGTGGCCGGGCCATCCTGTCCTGCCGAGTCTTCACCCTCGACGTCGGAATAGGTGCTGGTGAAATCGTAGAATTGACCAACTTCAAGCATCTCGTCTTCTGTTTCGAACGCGATCATGCAGTGTCCCTTGTCTCTCATGTGTGTTTGGATTCCAGCGGTCGTGGACTTCAGCTTGTGACAATAGAGACATTCGTTGTTCTCCGTGATCTTGGAATAGAGATATTTGATCAACCCTTCGAGGTCTACCAGATACTCCTGCTCCGGGATAAACATGCCGTGGAATCTTCCCATATGGTGAACGTTGAGCTTCAGGTTTGGCGACTTGTAGTTGCAGAATAGACAATGCAGCAAAGGATAATTCTCTTCTGTAGTCTTTTCGGCACCGAGGCCAGGACCTTCTTCTGCATCGGGCCGCTGCGATGCTGTCTGAAGCCTCACGCCCTTGACGCCATCGGCAATATCAGACACATCGTCTTTCGAGCCACTGTCCTTCGGAGCCTCACTGGACGCCGCATCGATAGGCTCGCCGAGAGAGAATGCCCCGCTGATGATCGACCCAGTTTCATCCTTGGGTCCGCCTTTTCGTAGCATCGCCTCCTTGGCCCTATGTTTCTGGCTTCCAAGATGGTTGAGGTAGGCATTTTCGCTGTAATACGTCTTCTGGCATGCTTCGCAGGTTTTCTCAAAGGTGGCTTTTGCAGCGGCAGCAGAGTTCAAGGCTTGGGCGGAAAGAACCTTCTCTGCAAAGGTCTCTGAGGAGATGGGAGGAAGAGAGGCAACGCGACGCTTCAGGTTGTAGCGGCTTGATAAAAGAAGCACCAAGTCAGCCTCCGTCCAACGAAGGAAAGACAGAAAGAGAACACACTTACTGCCAGTCCGTGCGCATATGATTTCGCTGGGCTTCGCTGCTGCGAAAGGCGACCAGACAGGTATTACAGGTGAATGGATGGGACGGAGGAGCACCGTTGGCTCCAACGGCCGGCTCAGTTGCGGTGCTGTACGAATTTGGCGATACAGCTGCCGCCATTTTGACTGTTGGCTGCGCGTTCGAGTCCCAGGTCTCTTCTCAGTAGTAGTAGTGGTAGTAGCAGCAGTTGCTAACGAACGACCAGATGACCCAAAATTTCCAAGGACTGCCAGAAGAGCAGATCAAAAGAGGTTGCCGGGAGCAGAAATAACTCAACAGAGTGCGGAGGGAGAGTTGGAAGAGCGGGCAGAGACGAGGGGTTGAATTTGTCAATTAGAAAGCAACCACCGTTGTTAACTTATCGCTTATCAAATTTCTTACTGTGTTAAAGTTAACTTTGAGGGGCAGAAGTGAAGCCTTCGGTGGACGGCAAAACCAAGGGCAAAACGGCAAAAGCGGCGTATGACGTTTTGTGTTGCTTAGCGCAGCTTCTTACCAGACCCGTGACCCGTTCTCCGTGCTGACACAGTGCTACACTCCCTCCGTGGCGCATCGCATCGCTTCCGTTCTCATTCTCTGTTGCCGACGGCGAACGCGCTCTCCTGCCACAGACAAAACAAATGCGAAGGGGTTGGTGACTGCACCGTGCAGACGCAGTCACTGTTGGCCTTGCGAACTTGCTCGTGCGATGCCTTCAACCGCCGGCAATGGGCCCTGCGCGATCTTTCAGTGACCTCCATCCAAGCATCGAGCCATCATGACCCGTCTGGCTGGACACCCTCCCAAGCTGCCGGACTCTGGCAGATTCTCTCCCAGTGGCGATAGGTCTGCTGGATACCACGTAAAGTTGCCTGCGGACGCTCCAGAGGTGATAGCGAAGCACACCATCGTCGTCACCGACCCTGCCCGGATCCTGTCATGCAGCAAGGATGATCGCCAGAGAAACTTCAATCTCCTGGTCAAGAGGCAAGTGTGATAGCTTCTTTTTTCCTTTAGTACTGGTGTTCGAGTGAAAAATGCTAATGGCAGTGTGGGCAATGCGGGAACAGGTACAAGGATCAATTGCTGTACGGTTGCAAAGAACCAAACTGTACCACCCCCACCTGCTGGAGCTGCCGGAAACGAGTCTCCGATGGTCCTCCCCGTAGATTCACCGACCTGAGTGCCCGAACCATCGCCTGTTATCTTGCGAGCCAGGACAACCCGGAGAGGGGATTATGTTGCAACGAGCCTGTGACCGACGTGGATAGCCTGGCGCAGGACCCAACTGGCCTTACCCGCAAGCCATCTTCCCATGACGGAGCCCGCAAGCACCCTACCAGACCTACCAAGGATCGTCATCGTCGTGCTGAGACAACCAACAAACTGCACATGTCTGGCTCACAGGAGACGAACAAAGTTGTGCCCAACTCGGAGGCAGCGCAGAGTGTAGCTACGCCAGAGGAACATACCGGACCTCCCGAGACGTCGTCGGCGCCACTAAAGGACGCAAAACGGCTCAAGGATCCAAAGTCTTTTACACAAAATTTATTCGACACTCTCGCATTACGCATGGTAGAGTGGCTGCCTCTCAGAAGAGCGCCCGACGGCTACGATCCTAGCGAGAAACAACCCGAGGATAACCCCCCCGACTCAAGGTCTCGCCCGCAAAGGGAGATAGGCAAGTCGATACGACATGGCTTGTCCGAATCTTTACCCGTCTCTGGCCAATCCACTGCGCAGAATGATGATACTAGCAAGCCTAAGCACGCACAGAGTTCGTCACCTCCTACAAGCACGACCGCTGTGGAGTTGAAGATCCCTGGGTCGCCTATCAAACGACTTTCGCTAGGAGACTTGGAACCTTGGAGGCCGCCATTAAGGACGTTAAATGAAGAGTTACCCAAGACGGACCGTAAGCCTGTTCGCAAGTTTAGCACCAACAATACTCCATCGACTACAGCGTCACGGGAGCCGCAATCTCCGCCGCCATGGAAGCATAGACCTCAGAAACACAAGCTTCTGAGCAGTGATGTTAGTCAGCCGCAGCGGATAAAGGAGAAGCGAAACAGGCAAGTGTCTTGGGATAGCTCCAAGGAGCCAAGGCAGGCACAACAACGTGCTGCCGATGAGCAAACTGTTACGCCCATTGAGTCTGTTCGCCAATCACAATGGTCCCCGGCCCACCGTGAAGCCAGGGCAGTAGATTCGACAAACAACCGCACGGACGTGCATCGCATCCAGAGCTTGGGTTGTCTATCCAAAGATATCATAGACGGGTTAGAAAGCCTGATGTTCAAGAACCAGGAAGAGAGGGAGAAGTGGGAAGACGAAATGCGAGAAGCGGACAGACGGGGATTCACTGACTCTCGGGACTGGCAGTATGCTACCCCTCGGCAGCGCCAACTTTTTCGTTTTATTTCGCAGAGCGTATTCTACGTCTTCAGCAATCCTGCACCGCTGCTAGAGTCCTTCCGGCGCGAACCCAAAGGAGAAGGTGAGGTGATGACGTTTGATAGTGCCCTACGTCTTGACACAACGCAGCTAGAGGAAAGTTTTCGGAAGCTATACTCTCTATGCCCCTGGGAGACAACGCTGCACAGCCTGTGGATGTCGCTGGAGAAACTTTTTATTTTACCAAAAGAGTTTTCCAGCTTTGGAAGGCATCAGCGGCGACCAATGCGCGGCTCCACGCAATCGGAGCCGGGAACGCCATCCATGCGACCATCGCGCAGAAATTCAATGCCTGTCGACGAGCACGTGTCGGATGTGGATACAGCGCACATCATCGTCATTGTCATCTTTGCTCTTGCCTGTTCCATACCTCGCACTGATTCTCATACTTGGCAGATTGTCCGACGCATCCGTTCCTCGGGGAATGTTTTGCCGGACAACGAGATCCGCAAACACTCCCAGGCAGTTGCCCAGCTGCTGGTCGAGATGACGGATAAGTTCGAGCATGGACTGGCTCTCCGTCTGCTCAACCGTTTGGCTCGTGTTGTGGCGGCTCGCTTGGCATTTCACGAAATGTCAAAAACTCGAGCAGCAGCAATCCAAGATTTGGCCATACAGGACAAGAAGCCCAACGTGATTGATTTAGTCATACGTTACTTGCAGGAGCACCTCCAAACACAGGTCCAACGACCTTCGCCGCAATTCGACTCAAGCTTGATGGAACGACCAATCACGATGCCGATAGTGACGGTGGAATGGCTCCGCAACCTGTTACTGAAGGAATGGGATGGGAGTCCTATGTTGCCAGCGTCCAGTGCGGCTGGCGGTGCACTCCAGATGCTGGCTTCAATGTATCGCGACCGCATAAAACTTGGGTTGCAACCAGAAGACTTCTATACACCATTTCTTTCAGAGAGGCTAGATCCCCTGGAAATGCCAGTGGAGTGGCTCAACATCCTCCCCAATAACCGAACAATGCACCTATTGTCGTACCCGTTCATGTTCCCGCCTTCCGCTCTGGTCATCTACTTTCGCGCACTCAACTACTCGACAATGTCCAAATCCTACGAAAGCGCAATGACTATGTCTCGACATGTGACCCAGATGGCATTCTCCAGCACTATCCCCATCGAGGATGACGTCAGCCTCCTTGCAAGACTGAAAACATCGATCTCGACCTATCTGGTCCTTGTCGTCAGGAGAGATAACGTCCTCACCGATGCACTCAATCAGCTTTGGAGACGTGAAAAGCGCGAGCTGATGCGGCCGCTCAAAGTTCAGATGGGCATGGATGAGGGTGAAGAAGGCATCGATCATGGCGGTGTCCAACAGGAGTTCTTCCGGGTGGCAATGGCGGAAGCGTTGAACCCATCCTATGGGATGTTCACTCTGGACAGCCGCACCGGCATGTCGTGGTTTCAACCCTGCTCGATGGAGCCGCTGTACAAATTCGAACTCCTGGGGTTGTTATTATCCCTGGCTGTTTATAATGGCCTTACCGTGCCCGTGAACTTCCCAGTGGCATTGTATCGAAAACTTCTTGGACTGAAAGTGAAGACCATCGAGCACATCTCAGTGGGCTGGCCAGATCTTGCAAAGGGCCTCAGTGATCTGCTCCAATGGGACGATGGAGATGTGGGCGACATCTTCATGAGAACTTATGAGTTCAGCTTCGAGGCCTTTGGGACGGTTGTGACAGTTGACATGGAGAAGACCAGCCGCAACGAGCCATGGCCGGCCCCCGAGAAAAGCATAAGCTGGGACGGAACCAGACGTCGATCTGCTGATCGATCGTCATCCAAAGGCAAGGCTCGGGAATATGATTCACATGATGGCAATGTGTCAATGCTCCAAGGAGGCCCAGACGAATACCCGTACCCCCATCGCGAGAGACAGCTGTACGGGATACTAAAGGGTAGTTCATCACGACAGAGAGCGCCCTCAATACCGTCAAGTCAGCAAGAAGCCGGCCTTGTGACCAACGACAACCGGGAACAGTTCGTCAAGGATTATATCTTTTGGCTCACGGATAAGTCGATCAGGCCACAATACGAGGCTTTCGCACGCGGATTTTATACCTGCTTGGACCGAACCGCGTTATCTCTTTTCACTCCGGAAGCTCTGAAGACCGTGATAGAAGGCATCCAAGAAATTGACATGAGTGAGCTCCAACGACACACGCGGTACGAAGGTGGATTCGATCCAAACCATCGAGTCATCAAGGACTTCTGGGACATCGTGAAGCGCTATCCGCCGGAGAAGAGGAGTCAGCTCTTGGAATTTGTCACGGCCTGTGATCGTGTACCCGTTAGCGGGATCTCGAGTATCATGTTCGTTATCCAGCGAAACGGTGTTGGTGATACTGTATGCCCCCTCTCTCTCTCTCTCTTTTTTTTCCGCCGATGCCTTTGACACTGATCGTACGCTAACACTTCCTCTTTCAGCGTCTCCCGACAAGCCTCACATGTTTTGGAAGGCTCTTGCTGCCTGAGTATTCTTGTCGCAGTGCACTGGAAGAAAAGCTGGACAAGGCATTGGAGAACGCCAAGGGATTTGGAGTTGCTTGATGACGTTTCTAGATATTCACGGCGACCATCGTTTTTCTACCATTTCCACGATGAATTTCCGCGGGCCTTGTGGGGCAGAAAGACAAAACTGCTGGGTGTTATGGACTCTTGTCATCTCTTTGTCTCTCATAACAGAAGACAGGTCTTAGAAACCCTTTTCATTGCACTCTTAGATTTAGGTAGTACTGTAATTTAATCAACTAAACCAAATCTTGGTGAGCAGCAAGTGCCAAGACTGCCAAGGCGCCACCCGCTAATATTTTGTGTGGCTGAAATTCATCAAGCGCAGGTTTGGCGTAAGTTACTTTCTGGAGTCCCTCCGTACATGGAGTGAACAGAGTAATGGCGTGGAGATTGAGTGTTGTTGAAGCCCTTCCTCACGTTTTATCACCATGGTGGTTTTCTCTTTCTCGTTTTCGACATTATGATAATATTGTTCTTCTGAAGCAAAAGTAGCACCAGAACATCCTCTGGAGGACAAAAGTGCGTACACCAAGCCACTCTTGACATTCACCAAGGTGGCTCACACGGCGGAACTCTCCCCATGCATGGAACGGATCATGTTTACATAATCTGCAGGGGCGGCGGTCTTTTGGGAACGTGGGGTTTGCTTCGTATTTGACCCATGATGGCGGCTTCGTTAGGAGACAAGACAAGCAGACAAATTCTCTCTCTGTTTCTAGATTGTCTTGTCATATGAGTCATTCCTTCGGCATCGTGGCCGCTCATTGAGTGATACTCTCCTTCCCAAATACGTAGAAATAACGAGAATTTTCGTCGATCGAGATCTCAACCGCTCTTGACCTGTCGGCTTTCCCTCTCGATTGGCCCCCGCAGATTGAATTGAGGATGCCTCCTACCCTCCACTGCGTTCGCCACGCTCAGGTTTGCTTCAACCCTTCTCTTTCTGCAATCGCTCTTCTTTGTCATATCGGTGCGGGAGCCGACTGACTCTTTTGCAGGGCTACCACAATCTAACACCGGCGAATCATGTCATCCACGACCCCCTCCTGACTCCCCACGGTGAAACCCAGTGCAAAAACCTCCTGGCGAACTTCCCATACCATGACGATGTTGACCTGGTCGTTGCATCTCCGCTGAGACGAACGCTGTATACCGCGCTACTGGCATTCGAGAAGCCGATTCGAGAAAAAGGACTCAAAGTCATCGCACTACCAGACCTCCAGGAAACCAGCGATGTGCCGTGTGATTTGGGAAGCGATCTCGCAGCGCTGGAGACAGAGGTGCGGGAGAAGGATCTGCCTGTAGATCTAAGTCTGGTGACCGAGGGATGGAACGATAAGGTACATATAACAGACAGCTGGGGGCGTTGCGCGCATGAATTCGAGATCTAACCGTTGTTGCGGATCGCGCTCACATGTGTTTCCCTGTAGAGCAAAGGCCGATATGCTCCAACGACGCCTGCGATCGCTGCGCGAGCGCGCGAGGCTCGACGGTGGCTGAAGGCCCGGCCAGAAAAGAACATTGTCGTGGTTTCCCACGGAGGCTACTTGCATTACTTTACTGAGGATTGGCAGGATAGCACGCTATACGAGGGTAAGTAGTAGCGCTTCCACTCTTGTGGTTTGACGGCTTCCCAGCATTATGCGTCATCGATCACGGTCTTCACACCTTTCTCTCACTCCTTCCCTCTCTATCTTCCTCCCTTCCCCCGCCCCCC
>FQSS02000551.1:0-17344 GCA_900128795.2 Malbranchea cinnamomea | reverse complement strand
GATCGCAAAGCAAACCGATTATGAAAGTGAGTCTGGGTAGTGAAAGGTGCAAAAGGTACAATACCTCTCTCCTTGCATCCTGAAAGGTTCTTCATCAGATGTGCTGACCTGGTTTTCATGTAGACATTTAAGCAGCGTGCGATGAAGATCGCAGACCATGTGAATAATCCTACGGGTGCATTGGGCAGTGGTATAGAGTTTCTTGGTGGACTGGATGAAACAGAGAGGCGACGTAGGTTTTGCTTCAATGATCCGCTCCGAATCTCGGGATTTGTGGCAAGTGTATTGACATTGAGTCTTTAGTCTTCCAAGCCGCTCATGATAGCACCAAGGAGATGCGAATTTGGATGGGAGAAGCTAAGAAAAAGTAGATTGGATATGTGATGGTACTGTGGTATGTTAGCGAGCAACATTATGATTATCCTAAGAGGAACATTGTGTCTTCTGGAGATGTCCCTTTGCGAATTCTCCGCCGTGGTGTGGACAGGGCAAATATCAAGAAGCGACTGGCTGATTTACTGCATTTGTCCATTTGTCCGAGTGTTCCTGGAACAAGTAAACTATTTAACTAGAGGTATCAAAACCCAAAGGGGTGTCTATCACCGCAAATGACTCCAGAGATCCATCGAGCGCCATGAAGAAAATAAAAGAGGTTATTGTGCAGTGGGTTTTAGCCGCAGCCGCGTCCACCTCCACGTAAAAGGCAAGGAATATCGAAGGAGGAGGGTTCCAAGAGATAGTCACAAGCTCGATAGCTTTGTCGATATAACCGTGACGAAAGAAAAAAAAAAAAGATGTAACCCATAACCAACTCCAGACAAAAAAAAACCCATTATCCATCAGTAGGAACCCTGAGCTCGATCTCGTCCTGCGAAAATGGCGCTATTTCCCAGAAAGTATGGGTGGACGCAAGCCTGCTTCGCGGAGATGCGGCGGGCAGGGTCGTATTCAAGCATTGCCTCGAGCAAGGCGATGCCGTTTGGCTCAAGTCCCGGGACGTACTTTCGAAGATCTTCGCGTTTCCATTTGGGGAACGAGGTCTTGAAATCGGGGAATGACGTGACGCCAGGCCATGTTCTTTCGTCAGGAGTGCCCAGAACCCTAAACCCGCTGTTAGAATACAGAACCATCAGGAATCGAGCAGTGCGTTGTCAAGCTTACTTGAAGATCTTGAATATCTCGTCGATTTCAGAGTCACCAGGAAACAATGGTTTGCGGGTACACATTTCAGCAAAGATGGCTCCAACAGACCACATGTCTACGCCCGTAGAGTACTGGCGTCCCCCCAGCAGGATTTCAGGTGCACGGTACCACAGGGTGACGACCTTAGTTTATTGGCATTAGTATCGAGTCAAACACCGTACGCAGAATATCCGGGCCTAATGGGTCACCAACCTCGTGAGTATATGTGCGAAGAGGGACACCAAAAGCTCTTGCCAACCCGAAATCTGCGAGTTTCAAGTTGCCCTCCCGATCGATCAGTAGGTTCTGTGGTTTGAGGTCGCGATGCAGTACTCGATGGCTATGGCAATATCGAATGCCCTGGACGAGCTGTGACATAAACTTCTTCACCATCGCTTCACCAAGTCCCAGTCTGTTCATATCCATGCTTGAGCCATCGGGCAACGCCTTTCCGCGACCACCTTCGCTCACAGGAAGAGCTTCCATGTATTTTTTCAAGTCGAGGTCAAGGAACTCGAAGACAAGGTACAGCTTGTGGCCATCCGCATGCACGATGTTGAGCAGTCGGACAATGTTCGGGTCGTGCATCTCTTTAAGGAGAGAAATCTCGCGAATGGCAGTACTCGGGACGCCCTCATCTTCAGCTTCTAGACGAATCTTCTTCAACGCAACTATACGGTTTGGATGTGTCAAATCCCGCGCTTTATAGACAACTCCATAGGTACCTGGAGCAGTAAGAGAAGTTCGTGTCAGCCTACTCCTCACGATATTGCTATTTGCTCAAGGATAGAGTTTGCAAGCTGGATCATCCGCACGAAAGAGAGACACTAGACTCTCCGCACTTACCCTCCCCAATTTTTTCAATTTTCTGGTAGTTTTCCATGTTTATAGCCGCCCGACGATTCGCTGAGTGAAAGAAACGAAAAAGACTGGTGGCAATTGCGGATAGGACACGAGCAGGTGGGCAGCAACGATGGGATTCCGAAGGCCCACAGTCTTCAAACACAAGTAAAGAACTGAATGGGTTGACTCGTGGAAGAAGATGGAGTTTCCAACGAAGAGACAAAAAAGGGATTATTGTCCTGAGACCGGATTATCGGTTCAGTGATTTGTAGAGAACGGAGTGGAAGGTGGTAGTAACGCTGAAAGGTGCCACGCTGCTAAAGGGAGGGTTAGTATCTCAGTTTCAACCGGCAGAACGACGACTACTGATTATTCTCTCTTAGGCCATAGCGCGGGATCGCATGCTGCTTTCCCGAGTGGTAGTTGAGGATCTCGAGGAGTCTGGTGGAAAACGAAGAATGCCTCTTTTTTTTCTCCTTGCACCGCGATGTTTCTATGGAAGCGGAGTTTACATACATACCAAACAAACACCGGCCCCTCGCGAGCAAGCCAGGAACAGGAAAACACTACATAACTTAGAGAGTACTCTGTACCGCACTCTGGTCCACTACGTAACCACAATACGCGCTTTTGTCCAATCACCGTCAGGCACAGAAAGCAGAAGACCTAACAAAAAGCCCTAATCGGGAGACTTTTGCAATTTTCACTTGGGTTCTACCCGACCTGAACCACCCAATCTGCCCTGTTGACGACGTTCTCTGGCTGGGTCTTATCTTTAGAGTCCTAGATGATTGGGGATTTTATGGACGACTGATTGCTGAGAAGATGGTTGGACTCAACGCCCATGAACGGCCGCCCGAACCACTACGTCAGCTCTACAAGAAGCTGCGCAGAGCCACTCCCGCGGAAATTGAGTGCAATCCGCAGATCGTGGACTTGCAGCGCCCACAGGACAAGGCTCTTACAGGTTTCCTACATCTAGAGCGTCGGTTGAGTCGCGAGTCTCTAGACGCCGCTTTTGACCAGTTCATAGGAAGTTCGTCATGGAGACAATCGTCTTCTGCCCCCCAGGATGGCGTTCCCATCTACACTCATCGCGCGGTGCCTGGTGAGCAATGATGGCCAAGACAGTTGTGAACTTTGTAACGGATGGACCGTGTTTACTGATTTCCTCCAGGCCTGCAGATCATACCCTCACTTCTGCCTCCTCCCGTACAGATCGAGTTGCTCTCCCGTCTACTCCATCGAGACCTGTGCGACAAGAGACACCAGACGAATGTCCACCTCCATTACCACATGTCGTACCCAACTGCTGACGAGAACACGGCTTGGCCGCGGTCTTTCTTCCAGGACGACCCGAAGCGTCTGCTGGCGCCAAAAGACCCCGCTGCCCACGCCCCACTATCTGTGGAATCATTGCTCAGCAGCAAACTTCGTTGGGTGACCCTCGGAGGCCAATACAACTGGACGGAGAAGACATACCCCGATGAAACCCCTCCTGCTTTCCCTGGAGATATCGCCACTCTCTTGCACCGTATATTTCCCGACACAAACGCCGAGGCCGCCATTGTCAACATCTACTCGCCTGGGGACACACTCAGCGTACACAGAGATGTCAGTGAAGAATGCGACGCAGGGCTAATCAGCGTCAGTTTTGGCTGTGATTGCCTGTTCATGATTGGAAACAACCATGAATCAAGCTGTGCGGTTCTCCGACTGCGTTCTGGAGATGCCGTGTACATGGCGGGGCCATCACGTTTTTCTTGGCACGCCGTCCCCAAGATCCTCCCCTCCACATGTCCAGCCTGGCTGCAGCATTGGCCGGGGGATGTCGACACTGGCAGTACCTCTAGTCCGAATCCGTTCAACCGCTGGCGGAATTGGATGGCTGGAAAACGAGTTAACCTCAATGTCCGGCAGATGAAGCCGAAGTTGGGGCCCGAGAATGTCTAGAAAGAAGCTAAACGTTTGAGTAATACTATACCGCAGGGCAAGTTACCCCGCGTCGATCGCGCATAGACTGCCAAATGAGGAAGACTTGTCTTTGCTGTTGATATCGGCCTCGTATATCGATCGACAAGTCTTCGGCCATAGGATAGTTTCTTATCTCTCTCTCCCCGAAGTGATCGGAATTCGCCCGGTATTTAAGCCCTACAGAACTGCCGCCTGCTGCCTCTTGTCTCTGCTCATCTGGCACACTACTGTCTCACAGCAAAGATTACCCATCATGATGGCAACCTGGGAACAGATCGCAAAGGCAAAGCGCGAAAATCTGTCAAAGTTGATTCCCGAGAAATGGAAGTTGAAGGATCCAGTACCTTCAGCAGATGTCCTCCGCGACGTTACCGGGAGCTACGTCCAACAATTCTTGACACCACGCGAGATTGAAATTACCGAGACCGATGCCGTGGGCATCGTTCAGCATACGACAACTGGGAAGTGGACAGCTGTTGAGGTTACCGAAGCCTTCTGTCACAGGGCTGCCCTCGCGCATCAGCTGGTATGTGTCACTCTTTATACCCTTTTACGTATGGCCCTTTTTGCGGCTGGGGTTACGAGGCGGGCATGCTGATGATCCCGTGTCACAGGTCAATTGCCTGCACGAGATTTTCTTCGATGCAGCGATAGAGCAGGCAAAGGAGCTTGACGCATATTTCGCCAAACACGGTCGCCCCATTGGACCCCTCCATGGCTTGCCAGTCAGTCTCAAGGATCAGTTCCACGTCAAAGGGGTCGAGACTACTATGGGCTACGTCGGTTGGGTGGGCACGTTCCAAGGTATCAAAAATGATCCCCGTGCCAAAGTGTTTGAGAGCGAGCTGGTGCGAGAACTACGTGAACTTGGCGCTGTCCTGCATTGCAAGACTAGCGTCCCAACCTCCCTCATGGTAGGAGAGACAATCAACAATCTCATTGGATACACGTGGAATCCCACGAACCGTCATCTTTCCAGTGGAGGAAGCTCCGGGGGGGAGGGTGCACTTATTGCACTGAGGGGTTCGCCCGCCGGGTTTGGCACTGACATCGGCGGAAGCGTGCGTATCCCGTCTGCGTTCAACGGAATTTATGGAATTCGCCCGTCTGCTGGAAGGATACCGTACGAAGGAGCAGCCAATTCCATGGACGGCCAAAACTCGATTCTCTCGGTCATTGGCCCCCTAGCAACCTCCGTTCGTTCCCTGAAGCTTTTGTTCCAGTCAGTCCTGAGCACAAAGCCATGGCTCCATGACCCGTTGGCTATTGAGATTCCATGGCGTGATACAGTGGAAGAAGAGGCGCTGTCTTTGACCAAAGGGAAAGGCCAGCTTGCGTTCGGTATCCTGCATGATGATGGCGTTGTGCGCCCGCAGCCGCCTGTGGCCAGAGCATTGCGCATTGTTGAGGCAACCCTGAAACGACTTGGGCATAAGGTATGGTTGTATGTTTCTATTTCTTCGTGAGAGATTTCTGACTCTGGCGTGGCACAGATCATCGAATGGAAACCCCCGTCTCACCTCACCGCTGGGGCACTCGCAGTACGTATATTGAATCTTCCGAAGAAAGGGGGCAACCCTTGCATGTCATAGAGACATCAGCTTATCATATTCTTTCTTAGGAACAAATATACAGTCTCGACAGCGGCGCAGATATTTCTCACCATCTGAATTTGTCAGGGGAGCCATTACCACCACAGGTCGAGCTTATCCATGGAAGGGACAAGCAGAAGACTGCACAGGAGATTGCTGCAATTAATGTTGCGAAACGTGAATACCAAAAAGCATACCTGGACTACTGGAATAGTACTGCTTCCCTGACCGGAACCGGACGACCTGTCGACGGTTTCCTGTCCCCGGTCGCTCCCTGGGCTGCTGTCATGCCGTCGAAGTACACATATATCCTGTACACGTTATATGTGAATACACTGGATTACACATCCGTCGTCTTTCCCGTCACAAAGGCAGATAAATCGATCGACGTTGCTCCGTCAGACTACACACCGCTGAGTGATGCAGACAAAGTTGTTTATGATAACTGTGAGAGAAAGCCCCGCTTCACTTTTCACCCTGCGCTTTCAAACTTTTTCAAATCTCTCCTGACTGGTCGGGGACTCGTTACTTACAAATATGTTTGCCAGACGATCCTGAAATTTACCACGGCGCGCCTGTGGGCCTGCAACTTGTGGGCCGAAGATTGCAGGAGGAAAAGATGCTCGCGCTGGCGGAGTATATTAGCCATGAACTGCAAAACGATGGCACTGCCCGTGTTTCGCTTTAGCAGTTAGTACGCCATACAGAGTGAATCCAATTGGAATCCTGACCCTAGATAGTTGATACTGTCAGTCATCATAGTTAATGTTATTGTTGATCTAAGTAAATAGAGTAGGAATAGCCGGTTGAATTTTCGTAGCTCAGGGGCCCTGCTCAAGCGCAATACGGAACGATTGGCCGGAGGACCCCCGCATAGAAAACTGGCGATGTCCTGAGAGCCGACCGGCAACCCGTCGCTGCTGCGTTGGGACTGAGGCTCCTCCCAACGTTTGGCTGAGTCCCTGAAGACCGCAGTAATTTATGAGGTCTCGTTCTCCTCCTGAAAGGGAGACCGTGAGGATATTCATGAGTGGGATATTTTTGGCAGGTTCTCATTTCAGAGATCGACATGGGTTTCTGAGCCACAAATGGTCTCGAGCATCGCGACCACCCAGCCAGAGAGTCACACTCTTCAGCATCATGATGCTGGATGCCTGTCTTTGTGAGTTAGAGCTCGCCGAGCAGCTAAATGAACGACTAAGCGACTGATTGTTTTGAGCTCTCTTTTCAGTCACGTAGATGTGTTCCTCTTCACGCTCCTCTCTTGCTCACGCACCAGTAAACCGCAAACGAGCGGGACGCAGCTCAGATCAGACCCTCTCACAGCAGCAGCAAAGAGACCTCTTTTGTCTCGATAAGCGCCTTGTGAAGCCATGAGCGATCCAGATACTGTGAAGCGAGACAGCGTGGAGGAAAAGACTGAGGCGAGGGAAGAAAGCCAGGGTCCTCCGGCTGTTACTCCCAAGCAGCCCGCCGTGAAGGACAAGCAGTGCCAGTACTGCCATCAACACTTTACTTCTTCCTCCCTCGGGCGCCACCTTGACCAGTTTTTGTTCAAGAAGAAGCCAGACGGCATCCACGACGTGGAAGAAATCCGACGATTGCGCAGCACCATCACCCGACGCACGCCACGCAATGCGCCGACTGCGAATCTCAACAAGGCCGCGAGTCCTGCCTCATCTGCAGCGCCCAATTCGAACAATATTACCACATCATACCCTGCCACCCTCCCTCCAAATCAGCTCAATCCCACCTCTGGAAAACCGGGTTTTGGCGTGAGATTGAACCAACCAAGTTGGCTGGCGACTGGCGTCATCAACGACATCCCAAACTCGACGCAGACATCCCAACTCAGGATCCCGTCCAACAGTTATGAAGTGGGACGCGTCAACAACGCTTCGAATCCAGAGACGGTCAGAGCATTGGAACTGGCGCTTCAGGAGGTGCTGGATAGTGTCAAGGCAGCCACGTTGGTTTTTCCCTCCTCCTCTCTCTGTCCTTGTCTTTTTCTCATTTTCAATTGCTTGTGTTGTGCGTCTCACAGACACGTGGATGTCTTGGAGCGCTCTTGCACTACAACGTTACGCATGCATTGTGTAGCTTTGATCATTTTGCTTACCTTTTGGTTTTGAATGCTTTTTTAGGAGTCGAACTCAGGCTCAACCATCCCCCTTCGATTTCGATATTCGGACTCAGACGTTTCCTGCGCTCTGTCTGTATGCGCTGCCACCTCCTCCAAGCCTCTTCTCAACGCATCCGTTTCCTTCCCCTTCTTCAGTGCCTTTGAACCCGCCTTCTGTTGAACAGCGTGATACTATACTTCAGTCTTTACAGGCGAAGATTCACCAATGGAAGTCCGATCGTTTCGCTGCGGCCGCCGCAGGAAGGCAGCGGAGATCGTCCGTGGAAGAGTCTCTCCAAGCATATACAGATGAGATGGAAACTATCGAACGATCTGCACGGGAGCAGGAAGACTTGGTTATCCGACACGTAGACATGGCTCTGAACTATTGGATGTCTTATCCGCCCGAGACTAGGCGCGACATCTGGCAACTGGAGCTTATGCGTGCATTTGCAAAGGAGTCGGAGAAGCGAAAGAAGGTGGAAGAGCAGCTTGCACGGACACAGCAAGAAGCCAATTATCTGAGGGGCCAGGTTGAGAAGCTTGCCTCGTGCCAGTGGCCTCGAGAGTTTGCGATCTTCCCTCCGGATATGCTGCCGCTTCCACCAGCTGTGGCTCGAGAGTTGGAGTCGAAGGAAAGCAAGTTCAACGCTGCGGAATCTCCCAGATGGGACTATGACAAGCTCGTCGCCAAGTGGAAGCGCGTTGTCATGCATGACAAAAGCATGGGTCGTCCTGGAGTCGGTTTGTTCTCTGATGTGTCTCGTGACAGCGTTGCCGCTTCCAGTACGCGTCATGCATTGAGCAGCAACAAGGGGGTTTCCCAATATAACAATAATACTAACAGTCGCACTTTGCCGGCATTGAGGCCCCAATCGCCTCCTCGCCGTCTCAATCCGACTACGCCAGACATTCCTTCTTTGCAACAACGCCAATTGTCAACGAGCGGCAACAATAACATGATCAATTCCGCAAGCAATGAAGCTTCCGCTCAGGGCGAGGTTGGAGGAATCGGTGACGACCCCTTGAGACCGTCTAAGCGTGCGCGCACCTCACTCGAAAACCAAGGAACGACCTCGTCGAGCGGACCTGACGGCATTTCTGAATCTTCTGGACAGCAGCAGCACTTGCAGCCTCAGCGGCTTCCCAGCATCTCCACCGCTTCGACCCCACGAAGTGGATCTTCGCCGTTTCAATCTTCTGGATGTCCTTATCCGTATCCCTCGTCCACCGAACCTTTTCAAAGCCCCTATCCCGCCACGTCTTCCACTGCTGACGCTCATGGGCAACACCCCAGTAACAATAATGACACAAGCGGCATCGGAAACGGCTGCGGTGCTTATGGCGAGTGCCCATCGAGCCCATCTTCTGGGATGAACCATCAAAACAGTATCAACGGCGGCTGCGACGCAAACAGAATCCCGTCACTTCACTCAATGCCCGGAATGAGTGAACATCTTGCTTCTAATCCTTGTAATGCGATGAACAGTACTTCCCACCACTCAGGCCCTGAGACGATGATGTCCATGTACCCTCGTGGGTCCGGCTCAGGCCCGTGATAATTCTTCTTTTCTTGTTCTTTTCTTTTGAGAATTAGTTTTCTTTCTGAATATAGGGATTTTTTCTCCACAAGGTCCTATACTTTGCATATCGGAAACACGGGCAAAAATCCTCTGGCGTTTGGTCATTTAAGCCTTTTTTTTTTCACCTGGTATATGAATTGTTCGAGTGCTCCTATCTATTCCTTTTCCATGCCCTTACAACGGCCCCACAATTTACATCCTTGTTGCAGTGTCATAAAGCGGCTTTTCCAACTATGTTCTTCCCTAAATTTCCGCCGTTCTTATGCGTATCTGTCTCAAGCCTAAGTTTCCTTCGAATGAGATCCAGAATCTTCCCAGCGAAATCTGCTGTATATTCCCAATCTCTTTTCCGCTCTAAGCCCTAGAACTTCGTTATGTGGCTGCTTACCTCCTAGCCATTTTATGAGCAGTTGAAATTCAAACCAAGTGGCTAATATTGTACATCATAAGCGGACTTCTATCATAGGTTTCATCAAGAGAACTAGCCATTCATCAATCAGGTTGCTTTGACAGCATAGATCGTCATAAAATTTCCTTCCCTCCCATGACAAAAAAAAAAAAAAGCAAGTGGTTGTCCTTGAACGCCGTTGCCTATAGTATTCGTATATCGTATATAACTGTTCTCGCTTATGAGCCGTGTCGTTACGGTCTCCCACCCCGCCCTCCCGCACACACGGCGCATGCCAGACTTGTCCATTGGGATCCAATGCCATCCTTGCCAGTTGGAGACCAGAGGTTCACCTCTTAGTGTACTGACCTGACCCTCTGATATCTAGTGGTTACTTTGCGTAACTACCCCGCCTTGCGCGATGGCGGTCGGCGAGAGTGTGCCAAACAGGCGGAGTCATTTGTAAAACATGTCTGCAGAGACATCTAACTCGACTCAATTCGCGTCGACCCACCACCAAAGCTCCATCAAATTGGCCAGGGACCGAAACAAGTCAACTAGTATACGTAAACTTAAGCCGCCTCCTCAACCGTCTCCTCCTGAGGCGTGCTACGTATAACGCGCACCTTGAATATATGGATAGCAAGGACGACAGCAAGAATCAGGATGAACAGGATGATAATAATCACCGCGATCGCGACGTTTCTCTTCATGTTGCTTCGTTAGTGGCTTCGGGGGCCGGCTCTTGTTGCTCGGGTCGCCTGACTGGAGCCGGTGGAGGAGTGTGAAGGCGTGCAAAAGGAGATTTCCGCGACTGGAGCTGCAAAGATTGCTGGTGGGGAGCAGTATGAAGCGAGGTATTACGTGTGTGAGATCGGTTTCCTAAATCAGTGTTGTCTTCGAGCTCCTGAATGGCGGGGCGTGTCGTTCAGATGACCGTATGATGTACCAATAATGAATCGACGGCGGAGTGATAAGATATGGAATATATATATATTCAATGAATAAAGATACAGCGCTCGACCTTCTTCAATATCTGTCAGTTGATGGGCATATAAAGCAAGTGCACAGTATGGTACATACCGTATAGTGAGTTAGGATGGATTGAATCAGAGAAGAGACCAAGGTTCGTGAGTGAGAAAAAAAAATCGTGCACTTCGTCAATATACCATAAAAAGGAAATACAATATTGCAATAATAATTCGTAAGGTCGTTAAATCCGTTCAAATGGTCATCACCATGCACCGCCCGCAAGCAGTAAACAATTGGAAAGACGGGGAAAACGAACTTTCGTTAGAATCAAAAAGGACCAAGCAGGAAGAAAAGAGCAAAAAGTGCGCTCCCACTGATGGTCCGAGAGCAATAAAAGACGAAGCTCCAAGCTCTGCGCACACCCCCCAACCTCCCCCTTCCAACTGCTACACGAACAAATGGACGAACATGATAAGCCCAACCTCCCCAAAGCAGCGCGAACGATGGGTGGCTGGTCACGGGCCGAGGCTCTGACGCTAGAGCCAAAATAGGCTAGTGATCTGTCAAACCTGGAAGTACGGGGAAAAACTAGTCAATTCCGGGTTAGTCCGGGGCTTACTCAGTCATTTGGTACTCTCGGAGGAACAATATCCCGACAGGCCCCCTGAACTGCCTTGAAAAAAGGAATGGGGTGGGAAAAGGCATCAAAGATCAATCGCAAGGTCCTCCTGATATTCGTTCAATTATGTACAAAGTATGTACATACACATGTTCCTGTGAGCTTATTCACACTTTATCGACTGGAAGTAGGAAAGGCGGCGCCAACAGATCCTAATGGGACATCTAGAACCACTTCTTGAACGCCTTCTCAATGCCATAGTATGCAGGCTTCTTCTTGAGCTCCCTGTCCCAGGGCAGCGCTGCACCCTCTCCCTCAAACACCTCGGGAATCCACGAGTACTTATCTGTCCAGTCCCAGATGGTGACGCCCACGCACTTCCACGACTTCACGCAGGCGCGGATCGTGTTGTAGTACTCTTCTTTCTGCTGCCGAAGCTTCTCCTTTGTCGGGGGGAGTTCCATGCGGATATCCAGCTCCGTATATGCAACTTCAACGCCTAGCTCGGTGTACGATCTGATGACGGCCATCTGCTCTTCTGTGCTTGGTGTCTCGCCCAGAATCAAGTGGGCCTGCATCCCGACTCCGTCGATGCGAGCGCCATAGTCCTGGATCATCTTGACGATACGCCGTGCGCCCTCGCTCTTTTCGCTTCGCCATTCGAGGTTGTAGTCGTTGTAGTACAGCTTCGCGTGGGGATCGGCAGCAGCAGCGGCGGCAAATGCAATGGGAATGTACTCGGGCCCAATGACCTTCAGGAAGATGGACTCGCGGAATGTTCCGTCCTCGTTCAAAGCTGGCGAAGGAATCGAGTCAGTTATGCCTTGCTTTCCCACAGGCATTGGGGTGAAGCATAGGTTACTTCACATCGTACCTTCATTCACGACATCCCAAGCGTAGCACCTGCCCTTGAAGTGCTTCGCAACGGTTGTGACGTGGTTCGTCATTGCCTCGATCAAAGTTTCATTGGTCCACTCCTGAGCCTCAACTGTTCGTCGTTAGCTGTACGCTGCCCCCAGGATCTGGAGGAGGCAGTTTGAGGCAGTGTGCTAACCCCAGGGAGCCAGTTGGCTGTGCCAGACCAAAGTATGGCAGCGGACGAATTTTCCGTTTCTCAGAGCCAGGTTGACAAGCTCGTCTCCTGGTGTGAAATTGAACCTGACCTGTTCAGGCTCCGTGGTCTCCCACTGGTTCAACAGGAAGATTTTGCATCAGCAGCTCCCGTAGTGCTTTCGATTGGGAATGTAGTGCGGACGATTTGAGTTGCTCACCTTCAGCGTGTTTGACGGAGTGATCTGCCCAAACTCATTGATGTCCAACAGCTTCCGGAGATAGGCCTTGTCAGGCAAGTAGATATTGTCCGTGGCTGTGCCAAAGTACTTCCCTCTGGCTCGAGCTGCATTGCCCAGACCTTTACGATTCCACCAGTTCCAGCTTGGCCTGTTCGATCGACGAAACGTTAGCCATAATCACATCGCTGTATTCAAACGGTGAATGTGCAGACACGCTCACCAACCCCAAGTGGGAGCAGCAATGGCTGCGTCGACTGCGCACAGAGCTGCAGCGATGACTGGGAGTAGCTTCACCATCTTGTCATGGAAGCACTTGACACTTCCTCAACGAGTAGACAAGTTCTTCGCGGACAGGGCCCATTCAGTTCTGTTTATATTTAATCGTACAGACATTGAAGAAGATCGGTGCAGGCCATGAGCCTTTCTATACGCCACGCACGGTGAACTTTGGAAATCCAGGGTCCTCCATGTTTCCTCATGGACCCATGTGAATACCCGGGGCAAGCTTCCGAGATTCAGAACCATTCGTCGGATGATTGCACGTTCAGGGAAGTCTCCAAGCTCGATTTGGGTATGTCGTGCCAAACAGGCTGAATTGGATCGATCGCGCGTGGCACCGGATAGATCATCGCAAAAGCCCCGCAGGCCGCAGCCGGAAAGGGAGACAGGAGACGAGAGTTCCCTGGGCTTGGAGCAACGGAATCTATCGCCATGCTTTTCCGCGCTAAAGTCTTCAAACTCCCGTTCTCGATCAGGAACCATATGATGATCTGTCAAATTACGTCTCAAGGTTTGAGAGTAGTATTAGTAGTTAGCGTGCTTGACTGAAATGCCGTGCGTCCATCTGCATCAATGATAGTAGTACTGCCAGGGTAGGATTAGTACTATTATGTGGTATTGTCTTTGTCGCTATTTTTCCCTTGGAAAGCCTGTCTCAGGATGTTAATTTAGTTTTAACTCAATCCCTGCCAGATTCAATGATAATCTACCTGCTCAACATCCGCCAGTCGTGACTTTGGCGAGTCGCACACTTCGGGCCGCGAGTGCGGAGCGCCAGGGGGAAAGAAGCCCCATACATGCGGGGAGGAGCAAAAGTGCCGATCCCAATGTCATTTTAGCCGGTGGACAGGAACTCAACGGTGAAGTTGGCCAGTCAGCCATGCATTCGACGAAGCTTGGAGATTAAATTGCAGATGAGAACTTGAAGGCCCTCTTTGAGGGGTGTATCGTGCCAATCTTTCCAAGCGGAAAACTCTTCCCCTTCAGTCGACCAAAATTCAATTGCTACTACTACATACTACTACTCTCACAATCCCAGACACTATGACTTTGGGTTTGCTTGTGTGGGCGCCAGAGAGATAAAATAGCAGGATTCTGTTTCGCAACATTCAAAAAGATATATTAATGATATTTACGAATTAAAGTTAGACTAGGCTAGGCCATACTTGCATCCAGCAGACTGCCTAACGAAGCACAAAAGAATTAGGTAGTATTTGAACGCTGCAAACCATGACCTATTAATCAGCGCTTTCATTCACCTCTTGCCCGTATCCAGACCCGGATGAGTCACCGTATTCTCCGTACTGCTCGTTCCGAAAATTCACGGCATTTCAAATTTAAACATAGGCGTGATCGACGCAGGAGCCCGAGTGCTGGGTAATAGCAGCAATAACGGCGGTCAGGACAGGATCGACGGACTCAAGGCCAAGTCCGGTGATGAGAGCAGAGATGTCGACAGCCAGCTCAGCCAATACTTCAGGGGGAGCAACTCCAGGGACCTCGGTGACATCGGTGGGAAGGGCAGGAATAGAGATGTTGCTAAGGAGGCCGGGGGCGAGACTCTTCAGGCTAAGCTTCGCGAGGAGGTTCACAACGGCTTCGACAATAATAGTACGGGCTTCGGGGGCGAGGCCATCCACAGAAGGCTCCTGACCAGCCGAGAGCTTGTCCAGTCCGAGGCTGACGACGATCTGCTTCAAGCCTTTAACAGTCTGCAGAATCTGGTTGTGTGCGAGACCGGCAATCTCGATTTCAATATCGATATCCAATCCCTTGATATCATTGTATGTCTTCTCCGTTGTATGCTGGATGTCGGTGACAGACACGGTAGCAAGGCTGGTGAGCTTTGGTGCAAGGTCACCTAGTCCGAGACCAACGACTACCTGGCCGACGCAAGGAGCGAGCTGGGACAGAAGCTCTGGCTTAACTCCCGGAACATCTGGCAGCGTTGTCGGCAGGTCAGGAGTTTGGACAACGGGAGCAGCAAAGGCAGAACCCGCCAGGCAGAGAGCAGAAGCAACGAGGGAGGACTTCATTGTGATATGGAATAATAAAGGAGTGGATGGAAAACGAATGCGAGGATAGGATGTTTGTAGTTCAGAGAGCGTTTGGAATGAGTGACCAAGATATTAACGAGTGACTTGGAGGACGATTGTACAGTAGGATGAGGAAATGAGAAGAAATCCGGAACGCACTCTCCCTTATATACCTCAAGGGAGAGGGACAAAAACACCACATGGCGCCAGGAGCCCCAATAGTGTCGAGTAGCTAGACACGATATTGTGATCAGCGAGGAGTGATCATGCGGCGATGGTAAGAAATTGCACGAGTGAAACTTCTTTGTCTCTGTGTTGACCCTGCTTATTGGTATCTGATACCCATCAACCAGGAGAGTTTGACGATTGACAAAATAGTCGTACGGAGAACAAGCCCGACTCCATCAGTCACGAGCCAAGCATCATATTTGTTCTCCACAACACCACCACGTGTGAAGTTTGATCCCATTAAATCTCCGTATCCTTATTCCGCGTTGAGATAACCGGATGAAGAAGCGGTGGAAGCAATCCGGTCGCGACAGGTCATTTGCAAAAAACTGATGACTCACCCCTGCAATGGCAAGACAGATTTCGTGTGTGTGTGTTTAGAAAATCCTGCATCTACAAGAGCAGTCGACTTCAATCATGCAACCACAGGGTACGAGTTGCAGTTGGGTATCCGCCTTGCTAGGGGAGCTGAGGAATTGTCATCCATGGACGATCAGCTGGGATCAACAGGGGGAAGAGATAGCTTCTTCCACAAGTGGAAACCTCCCGTTTTTCCTGGGATGTTTTGAAGCCACGAAAATACGTCATGATCGGCGACGTCAAGCAGTGGCGCTCCAATGGTGTGAGCCTCAGGGCATTGACTTCAAACCGTCCTTGAGTCCAGGCGTAGGGATAAGATATGGAAGGATTGGCCCTACCATACGGAGTGCTTCCCACCCCATGGTTGACGATCACCAACCACGTTGAGCTGCCCCTTTTAAGTTCTCCATTCGAGCGGAAAACAATCCGACGACTCGGAAGAGGAAAAGGATGGGGGAAAGGGAGAAAGCAACAGAACTCTATCAACGCCGGGCAACTTCCGTTTCCTGTAGTTCATCAGAGCTGACCCATGAGGATAGCTGTTCTGGGAGACTCGAGGCCGCAGATAGCACTCAGACACCACTCCGAAGGTTCGAGATGGAGCGTTGAGAGAGAAACAATGGCGCACAGATGAGGGTATGGTGTGGTTTGACTTCACGAGCTGATCTTTACCGCAAGCGGGAGGGGATCCGCGGAGAAAGCCCAGAGAGTGTTGCAGTCTCCGACAAACGAGAGAGGATTGTTGTTTTCTTTTTCTTTTTGGCAAAAAGGACGTCAAACTTTGGAAGTGAGCAACATGGCCGGTGCGGATAAACCTTTTTCCCTTTCCCCTTTTCCCCCATCCACTCGCATCCAGGAAGAAGTTCCCCTCAGAGAGACAGACAATGTTACAAGTTGTACTATGGAATGTGGACGTCCTCATGTCTGCTGAATCCGCAGAGCTATGGGAAGTTGCACTTTAGTTCTGACCTACAGTCCTGTACTAATACCACTAATGTATCGAATCCGCGGCCTTTTTCCAGATCGAATTCCTCATTCAGATTTCCAAGTCGCCTCGGATACTAAGTACTACTAATCAACTACTATATACCAACTACATCCGCAGAATGACACAGTTCTGTTCAGATACATGGTCTTTATTGGCAGTGGAGTGAGCAAAATTCCAACGGGGTTTGTTGCCAGGCAGCATGTTCCCAGGCAGCTTCAGCATCCACACAGGCCTAATTTGGGCGCGACCGATGGGTATCAGTACACACGCCTACTTTATACTAAGTACCCAGCGAAAAAGGGCGAGGTGTCATTCTGTTGTCTTTGAGGACTCGAAGCATGCCAGAAAAGTCTCTTCAATCTTGGATTACCGCTGTGACTGCAATCTGTCGAATCTCCACGGTTCTGTCGGGATACGACCATGGCTCACATCAAACTCAGAACACTTCTACTCAGGATGCGTCAGTTGGGAATGTTGCGGCATCAACCGTGGAAAGGACACGGTGCGGATGCCGCTTCCCAAGTCACAACCAGGATGTCTGGATAATCAGCTATTGTGAAGGATAGCTGGACGATTTTGAGCTTCATTCCAGAGAACGATGCTCGCAATCAATTTTGCTTATTTGAGGAGAGATGCCAAGGATTTTGCGAGTTTTTGATATTTTTTTTATTTAGGGAGATTCACTGCTGGTTTGTGTTTTTTCGTCACTGAATAGAAGAAAGGTTTATTGTTCCACCATTGTCTTCCCCATGGTTGGTGTAAATTTCATGGATCCTTCTGAGAGGCATCCGTGGGATTCACGGCTGCTTGATAGACGGTGTCTCTATTCGATATCATTGATCCTCCTCCACATCCATGAATAACTGATATATATATCTATATATGC
>FQSS02000553.1:13919-27288 GCA_900128795.2 Malbranchea cinnamomea | reverse complement strand
CTGGTAAAGCTATTCCAAATAGCTAGGATCCGATTTCTCGCGCGTACGAGGGCTCATAACCTGTTAGATGAGATTGTTCATTGCCATTGAGGGTAGCTAGCTAGGTCTAGTCTACATGTACTGTGGGTCACATGACATAGGGGTGAGCCGGATTACCTAACAAGTTGGGATGATCAGGAGCAAGTAGTAGTCAATGAGGTCCTACACACAAAACGCATGACATCGTAGTATATACTAGGACGGAGGAGTTCGTACTACTATTCAGCTTCGGTAGTAATACATTATGTATACCATAGTACCTAGTACTACCATGAACTTCCAGTGGCAGTCTACTTCGATCCATCCCCAGCCTCCGGAATAGTTGCTGTCCATATGCGGAGATAGAACAATCCCTCGGTGTTCAAATACAACTGTGTTTTCCTGTCGGACCACAAAATAGGACTCAGGGGCCAAAGTCGAATGATGCTGATCACTTTTCCCGATCAGGAAAAACTAATGGCCAAGATCACTGCCTCCGCGCATTTTGTCTTGGCCAGGCTATTCTACAGAAAATCTCTCTCAACATCAATCTACCTTCTCTAGTTACTGCTCCTATTTCTTTAAATAATATCGCTCTTGGATTCGCAGAGAACATGGAGAAAGTAACATTCCCCTTCAGTCACTTTCTTTATTTTAAAGTCTACGCTCCGTGGCCAGCCCCTTTCCCCTACCCCCCTGATCCCCCATGACGGGCGTGCTACCTGCGGCTGCGGAGTCCTGAAGTGAATTTCCCGGGGACAACGGCCAGATGCTGTCAGCAATTATACTGATTCAACAGGCCTGAAGACAAGGGGAGGTCATGAAATGGAAACAATCGAAGCTCAACTTGCGCGCTTACAAGTGTTGGAGGTTGCTCTGCCACGCGTCAGCCTCCTGGCTCTATCTTACTGAGTGACCATCAACCCTGAGTCTTGCGTGCTCAGAAATAATGAACTAGCTATGTGCTCGGCGCAACACGAACAGTCCAGGATGGAGCCTCATTCTCTAGTCTCCGTGACTTTGGTAGTGACCTACGTAAAATAGGCTTATGTTGCGCACCAACTAGTTGACTACTCTTCTTGGGGGTATGGATAAGTTGTGGGAAGGATATGAGATTCCCCCTAACTATTTCTTGATATGAGTTCTTCCTGATTGAACATCTTCAACTCAGTTTGTATGCTATTAGAGACCGGAAAGAAAGCCTGTTGGCTTACGTCCGTACTATCAGTATGGGAGCTATGAGAGGGACAGCTACTCCATACTCCGTGCATGACATGGCCCTTGGCCGTGGCTGGCATGGAATCAGCGAACTCCACCCAAGCTGTACGCAGCTTTGCAGAGGAGCGATTTCTGGATATAAGTCGGGTTTCGCGCGTATATTCGCCGTTTATGGCGAAAGGGTTGCTCAAGTGGTTCTGGAATTTCGAGAAGACCGGGTGAGACGAGTGTTTTGATACTTCGACAGTTCCTGTCGGATAGAAGAAGGTCGGTCCATCTTCTGCTTCTTTACGAGAACTTATGATTGGTGATCAATTCATTACAAGCACTGTATCTTACAGGAAATTCGGCCTTATTTTAAAATTTCCCACCCTCTTTTCACCCCTTTTCCGAAGTTCGACTCACAACTTCAAAGGATACTTTGTCGACTCAATCTTCTCGGGATACACTAGCCCGTTCTGTCTCCTAACCTCGTCCATAACCCTCATGATCACCAAGGTCTCTTCCCAAGACATCGTGTTGCTCTCCAACTTCCCATCTCGCACACAACGCGCCACCTCGTCAGCCTCCCAATACATACCCTTGCCATTGCCGGGGAACTCCCCCAGAACCTCGCGAATTGGCTTCTCTGGTTCTCCCGGGATCTTGCGGGGAATAATCCGGAACCCATCGGGGTGATACGCATGTCCAATGACCTGAATCTCACCCTTTGTACCCTGAATTCTAATCGCGGGGCCAGCGGAGAATTTCCCATCTGGGTTGACATTGACGCGGAGGCTAGTTAGCGCAACGCCATGGGCTTTGTATTTTCCTGAGGGAGTCGAGCGGGGAAATTCGAGAATAACAGATGTGCTTTCGTCGGCGCCTGTTTGTGGGTATTTGATTACATGTGCATTGATGCTAGAAGGCGGCTGGCGCTCGGAGATTGGGAGCGTGTGGTAGAGGGCTTGGAAGACCCAAGTCAAGGAGTAGATTCCCACTGTGTCACCGTCGAGTTGGTAAGAATCTGCCATTTTTTTTTCTCTCTCCCCCTAGGCACTAGTGCTGGTTGTTTGGGGACGACTTACGATCTAGCAGTGCACCACCTGCCAAATCCATATTCACCATGCGATGCTTAACTCCCCACCTCTTCTCTACATCATCCCCTGCTCCTGCACTCGTGTCCGCGATTACTCGCACCACGTCTCCAATTTCTCCTTGGCGAATTGCCTCGCGGATCTGCACTGACACAGGGAAGAAGCGTGTCCACACAGCCTCCATCAGGAACAGCTTCTTCCTCTTTGCCGTCTCCACCAAAATCTCCGCCTGCTTCACGTTGACGGTGAACGGCTTCTCGCACAGAACGTGCTTGCCGGCTTCCAGCGCAAGCATAGTGTTCTGGAAATGATGAGAGTGCGGTGTGGCGATGTAGACGACGTCCACGTTGGGATCTTTGACGAGCTCTTCATACGAGCCGTAGGCGGCGCATGGTGACGGAATCTTATATCTCGTGATGAATTCCTCTGCCTTAGTTATGGAGCTGGAAGAGGCTACGGCGACGACGGTGTGGGAGATGTCCCCTGCCCCGCGGAGAGAGGAATCGATAAGAAGGTCATGTACGAATTCTGTCAGGCACGTAAGCAATTGATGGTCCTTGTTTCTGGATTTATCATGACGAAATGTTGCTTCCTACCTTCGGCGATCCATCCCGTCGCTGAATGATGGTGAATTCAAAACAGCTCTGGTTAGCATTCTAGTTCAAAGTCATGTGCAGCTGACTGCCAAAAGATCCCTCAGAATGGCTTCAAGCTCACCCATAATCCCCCAACGGATATTGAACGGAGACGCCATGGTGACGACTGCTGGTAATTTCTTAATTCAAAATCAAGTAGAGCGCTGTGCGAAGAGGCAGAATCAACGAGACAGGGGAGAACTGGGGCTTCTGGGATATCGCAGCAACTGGAAGAATAAAGAGGGGACAAGGGTTCATTTTATATTTCCCCTTGTTTCGAATCCGGAAGTGGAGCAAGTCACGATAGAAGAATCCTGGACTTCATTCTGGCGCGAAAGAAGGCTATGGAAACTGAGGGGCTCTCTTCCACCCCTCCTTCCGCGATATTTCACAATTCCTCATATATTTGCTCGGAGCAAAGGTTGCCTAAATACACCCGAAAGAGATCTAGGCACATGATTCATCTTTTGTCAGAACGTTTTCGCGCAGAATACGAGTACATGTTGTCCCTTGCATATCATGTTTGAGCTTCCTGTCGTCCAGAAGTGAACCTACGGGAGACTGGAGGGGCTAATCTGCCTTTACAATATTTTTTTTAAGGAAATATACCTGAGACAAACCAATTACTAGACGTAAATTAGCTGTTAATCTCGTAGCTACCCATACACGGTTGGTTAAAAAAGTAAATTTGACTTATTTTCATCCAATAAAATCACTTTGTTTTACTGGCACGTTATGCTTAGCTAGGAGTGCATTCCGGGCACCCGCCGAGCGAGATTAAGCATGATCACTCCTTTCCCCTGCGCATTTCCCTCCCAACCTCTTCTTTGATCTCACCCACCAGATTTTTCGCGAGGTCCCTCAGTAGTTGTTGATTATTTCTAGACTTAATTGTAGTCTTTTGGCTATTCTGGCTAGGAACCCGTCACATAGAATTTCAGCAAAGGGCTTGGCGAGAGTTGTCGTAGCTGAGGCCATGGGAGATGTACTCGTACCGACGCGATATCCTCCGTATAGATGGGTTTTATAGACCTTTATCGGTAGCAATTTACTAAACGAATTCCGCCAAACTTTCTCTCGACTCCATAGAGTCCGTCGTTGAATTTGCTTTTGGTGGCTTTGAACGCGGGGTTATTCAAAGGGTATTCGGTCCGCCGTGCCGCCAATGAGTTTCAAAGGCCCCCAAGGGTTGACAAATGTTGCAATGGCCTGTAATCATCGGCATGCCGACTACGGAGTAATTAGACGAAAATTCACGGCGGAGATTAGAGGATGTAATATAAAGTACTTCTGTATTATGTTGGTACACTGCTAGAAGATGAACTTCAGTTCCTTTCGTCTATGTCCATGATGCTCCCACTTGACCGCTGCAAGACCCCAAACTAACTCCTGAAATCCAGCGAGAAGCAAAATGAGCATGACAAAGTCAGCATGTAGATGTGTAAAGGTCATGGCCCCACCACGCAATACGAGACAAGAAAAGAAAAATAGTGCAGAATGTCTGAATGGGAAAGTAACAGGAAAATAATGCACTGCCACACATATCATGAGACAGGTTCCGTCTTGATTCGTACGTTTGGTTCGATAGTCTCAGGCTCCTGTGAATGACCATTAGTAAGGCTTTCGGACAACAGTCATCGGATCGTATAGAAGTATCGTTAGAGTAGCGTCTTACCTCTGCTTTCCTCTTTCCCAGAACCGAATCCGGCGTTCCCGTGCGATGAGATGGTGTTCCTGAACCTGGTATCCTTCCATCTTTGGTTCCGGCAACTTCAGAGTAGCAGCTGGCATGATACACGCGGTTCCCAACCTTGGTGGCGTCTTGCCATATCCAATCTTGTGCTTCTTCTGACCATGTTGACTCAAATTGCTCCTGGCAGATAGGACAGGGAGCATTGCGAAGGGTCGCGTCATTGGGAGCGCGAATCCACCGTTGCTGTGAACTCTTCTTGGGAGATCCTGACTCTGAGCCAGGTTTATCTGCGGGGCCAGTACCACCGTCTGTCGGGCCTACGTCGTCAACGTATTCACGGGATTTAATCCAGTCCTTAGGAGAACAAAGCCTGTCAGTTGCATTTTGGACGTTTCGCAAGATGCACTACGTACCCTTTCGTCCAAGTACCAGCTCCGGTTTTGACCGCGTTTCGATGCGTCATTCATACGCTGGTTGGTTTTGAAGTGCCAATCAAGATGCCTAGCCTTTTTCTCCCTTCCCTCTTCATTGGCAGGGAAACGACGGCCACAGGTTCCACAGCGGTTGGGCTTCTTCTCATAGAGGTGTGTAATGAGGTCCGGTCGGGGTCTTGAGAAGGAGCTCATCAGTAAGGACCATTCAAATTAGATATACCGGTACAACTTACAATCTTATGGAAGCGGACGTCATTTGAACATTAATTTTAACGGTTGCCGACTGAGCTGGTTGCATTTGTGGATTAGGCGCTGGGAATCCAGCCTGGCCTGGGAGAATGAATGGGATATTGGGCGGCGTTGGAATTATGGGAGTACTCGTGACTGGAGGTAGAAGTCCACGGGCTCTAAGCGAGGCGATTAGGGAATTTTCACTAGCCGGTAGGGTCGCCGTCGACGCAGGAGCAGACAAAGGTGCGTGAGGTGGTTGGGTGACTTGTTGAAGTGCAGGTGGGGTGGGAGTGAGAGTTTGGGAACTTGCGGTAGCTTTAATTAGTTCCGCGAGTGTGTTTGGATTCAGAAGAGCCTGGAGGTTTGGCTGTGAGGTTTGAACCTGCGCCGGTGAGTTCAACATGGTTTGAGCCGTTGCTGGGATTGAGGGTGGGGGAATCGTAGAAGCAGGCCGCTGAGGTGGAGGAGCGGCAGAAAGTTGTGAGACCTGATCTCGGATGAGCTTTAGCTGATCTTCAGGCAGTTTCTGGCGCTGTAGAATGCTTTGGAGGTCAAGAAGGGCCTTTAATCGTTGTTGGATTGTTGGGTCGAGAGGATTGCTGGCGAAATCGACCCGAGCACTGGCTATGAGATTATCGATATCGCGTTGCAGAGCACCAAGATCGACTGGTCCTTGAGGCGGTTGAGGTGGCGACTGATACGGGTGCCCATACGGCTGCTGATGAGGATACTGCGAGTATGCTTCTGCCGCCTAATTGGGTGATACCATTAGCAGGAAGCAACAGACGAGGCTGAAAGGTTTCTAGGAAGGGGCAAAGCAGAGCATAACACTTACATAATGCTGACCGTTGGTAGCTGTATTTTGCGCATTAACATATGGCGGATATCGACCAGCAGCTTGAGTTGGGGTGGGTGTACTTCGCCATGACGGAGGGGTTGTTCCGCGATTGCGATTTAGAGGATCTTGCTGGCTTCTTGCCTGCTGCTGCTGGAGCGCCGCTGTCCTAGCCTTGATCAGAGCGTTCTCGATGCTGCGAGTGATCTCAGGAGGAAACACAGGTCTCGGATCCAAGGAACCCGGAACTGGTTCTTTCCACGTTTTCAGCATCTCATCCAGCTTCTTCCGGGTTTGCGAATCGACCAGGGTATAGGCATTCATAAACGTCTGATAGAGATTTCGACCCAGAAATAAAGTGTACGGCGTCCCTACGTTCTTAACCACGGAGTCCACTACATAGAGGGCGGGCAGTTTTTGGGATGGGGGAGTCTACAAGGCAAATTAGACACCAGTCACACAAAAGAGTTACGACAGATCCATTATCTCCAACATTGCCATTCAACAGCAAACTGCGAATTCCCTTTCAAGCAAAATCAACCAGGAAACGGACAGAGAGAGGGAATGGTGGACCTACTGTTCGGATATGGTTCTCCAGGACTCGGGAGATAGCCATGGCATGTTCGGTGTTTTCTTTGGCGATGACCGTCAAATTGCTGATTTGAAACTTGTCGTTGGTCGTTAGATCCTCAAGCGAGTTCTTGTAGTCCTCTGCAACTTCGTCTGACGCAAGTCCTGACATGATGGGCCAGCGAACGAACGGTTCTGAGACAGTTGCTCGGGTATGAAAAGATGGGACGAGGTATGACAAGGGTAGCAGGGACAAAAGAAGAAGAAAAGTATCAGTTAGATGGGGGCGATCCTCCTCTAACTGGAGCTAAAAAAAAAAGGAGATCCTGATCCGGTCAGGTGAATTGTGTATGAGATGGATGTAATTTTTTCTCCTTTGGCTCACTTGTTTTTCTCCCCTCTTGCTGAGATTTTTTTTTTCTTTTGCTTCTTCTTTTTTTTTTTCCTTCACTGGATTCAGTCTTCTCTCCTCTTACGGAGTAAAAGCTCTGATAGTGTGAGAATGAGGCTTCAAACAGGAGACAAAATGTAAAATCGTTGCTAACTATTGTTTTGCAAGAGAGTGATGATGGCACACAAGGACACAAATGAACTTCCAACGGACAAATGAATCCTGTCTATACCACCATCCACGCCGACAAACACACCTTCGGCCCGCCAGGCCAGTGTCCCACCAACCACTGTATGCTCCCAATAAACCAGTATTGGAGATCGACAGTGAAAAGTCCAAACTGTAGCGAGTCAGTAGAGGATGACGGAGGAGATTCCGGCGTTGATATCGGTCAGCAAGGGCGATGGCTTGTGGATAGAAAGAGAACAAGGCAGGGGCAAGATACACGAACGCGCGACGAAATGAAGACACAAAGGACAGATGAACAACAAGCGATACACAGATGGAAGAGCAAGAAAGTTCTGCTCTGCGTGTAGTGTTAAAAACACAAGTGGAGAATTTGTAGCCACTATCGTGTGGGTGGACGTTGAGGATTGAAGAGGTCGGTCGTTCTTCCAGGAGGAAGCGTGGTTTTGTAAGGCGCCTTCCGACTTGTGGTTAGCGCGGATGACTCAGCTTCCGAGCCGGTTTATTCCACTTCCGGTAACGTTGCTGGGCATTAACTCACGCCATCACGTGGTGACTCAGACTTGGGCCGTAATATCGTGAAGTGAAGCAATCCGAGATGGGTTACATCGATCGTCACTAGTTGGATATCTAAGGACTCTCTTTCTCAAGGCACCAAGAAATTATGAGGGGCTCCTTTTCCATGTGTCACTATTGAACTTGGACGATAGTGTTTCCTGACAGCTCCTGCTGACGGTCCTGCGCCCAACTGCGCACATCTGCGCCTACGTCATTTAGGATAACCATCCTTTTCCTACAGATGCAATTCAGGTGGATTTCCACACTTTTGCTGGCTTCTTTCGCAATGGCGGTCGGCCCTCTCAAGTCCGTTGTCATCACATACCCGAAAGAGACACCTGACTCTGTTGTTCAAAAAGCAAAGCAGGCGATCCTTGATGCCGTATGCATGTCCTTTTTTTTTTTCCCCAACCCAACACAACTACTTCAGAGGTAGGCTTTTTGGCTGATGGGCATTCTAACTCTGTAATTAGGGAGGCAAAATAACCCATGAATATAGTGAGTTGAGCCCTGTTCATTCTTTTAAATCTTGTTTGCTTGTGCTACAGAACACTGCTAACGGTTCCGCGTTCTCTAAAGACCTTATCAAGTACGTTTACCAAAATTGCTTTCTTCATCGTCGGGCCTGATTCTAATCCGTGCTCTTGCAGGGGATTTGCTGCAGATGTTCCTGAAGAGGCTGTGAACAGCATTTCCGCTCTCGACGCAACATACGCTCCCAATGTTGAGGAGGATAAGGTTTACACCATCAACAACTAGCAGGCAGCCTAAAAACATCGAGAGCTGAGGGCGACTTTGAAACAAATGCAACTTTGGCATTCTGGAGTGCGGACGTTTCTGTGTCCTACTCCTGCCTCCCCCTCTAGCGGCTCGTGCCTGCTTGGCCTGTGTGACGTGGATGGGAAGTGACGATGATCTTCCTGGTTCGGATCTATGGTGGTTTTGGTATAGTTACACGACGTTGAGTGAAGTCATGAATAGGAATGTCTCTGGCATATATGACACTACTACGACATACTTTGGGCTGCCGTAATCTTTCGTCATAGCACTTGATGGATCAATCTGTTGTCCGCAGTTCGGCGTTATAAGTGAAATGGCATTTACGTTTTGAACTCTTCCAACCAGGGAGTGTATCCTACACCATTACTTGGACAGTGTAGAGTAGCTCTGATGTGGAGTGATACTGACTGTGGACGCGAAGTCCGCTTCTTGGCCCATGGGTGCCGGAGCGGCTGCAGGTGGATCACCGCACGATTAGTTCCGTCGTAGACAGCTCCTGACTTCTTCCGCCAGAACGCACCAAGTGGCCCTCGCGCACACCGATATTTCTGACGCCGACGCCAGAATGCGGGGGTTGGACAGTATCGTTGACTGAGTTCATCAAAATTCATTGTGAAACACACACCAATTTTCTGTGAACATAAAGAGTTCCAGTGAACCCTAACAATGCCGACCGACGCTGTAACGTCTGCACTCTACGAGTGGATTAACAGCTTCCCGATCGGAAGGACTGTCAAGTCGAGCAGTGACCTCAGTGACGGCACGGTTCTCTGGGAGATTCTTCAGGATATCGACGCCCAGTTCTTCCTAGGGGACCTGCCAGAGAGCTCGTCGTCTGACCATTGGGTCCCAAAATGGCAGAACCTCAAGCACATCCACAAGCTACTCCTAAACTACCTCCGTGATCAGAACGATGGCGAAATTCCTGCGGGGTTGTCGACCGTTCCTGATCTCAAAGCAATCGCAGAGAATTCCTCGACCAGGGAGACAAATCAGTTGTTGAAGTTGCTCCTTATGGCCGCGATCAGCTCTCCGAACGCCGAGGCCTACATCACGACCATGCAATCTCTCTCGACTCCAACACAAGAAGGTTTGAAGGATATTATACAAGAAGCTCAGAATCCAACAGAAGACCGATTGGAGCAGATTCGTGACGAACAAGACGACTACCGAGCGAGGCGTGAGGTAGCCGTAGATCCAGAGCTACAATTCGAAGAACGTGTCGGGAAACTCCTTGCCGAAAACGACAAGCTCTCCCATGAAAAGAAGGAGTTGGAGAAGGCGCTCGAGGACCTACATGACCGCCTTGCTCGCCTACAAGAACACAACGACACCCTACAGGACCGGCTCACGTCGACAGAAGATCGCCTGGCCACTCTAAAATCAGGAAAAGGAGACCTAGGTCCGAATGCAAAGGTCTACGAGAGTCGGACGCGTCAGCAGGAGGATATCATTGCATCGCTAGAAGCAAAACTGAGCGCGGCCCAGGAGGAAATTGACAATTTACAAATGTCTTTGGAATCCTTGCGCGTGAAGAATGAACGATATCAAAAGCTACAGGATGACTATGACGAGATCAAGAATGAACGGGATCAGTTGGTAAGAAAGGCAAATGCTGCCGAAAAATATCGGCAGAAACTTCAGGCCAGTCAAGATTTTGAAAAGGAAAACCACGCGCTCAAGAAGCAAGTCAAAGACCTCCAGCAGCAACTGAAAGACCTAGATTCCAGCCAGAAATTCTCTTCTGAGCGTGATGTTGAGCTTGAGGAATACCGCCGTGTTTTGCCACGGATTGAGCAGGATCGACACGAGATTCAACATCTGAAGAAACAGCTCGAATTTAACAACCATGCCCTGACGGAGCGATTGCAACTAGCCGAAGAACAACATGCGAGAGATCAAGCAACTATCAGTGAACTGCGCGATCGCATACGTGAACTCGAAGGGCTCGAGAGCCCGTCTCCTGGTGCCTCCACTCCAAAGGCCCAGAAAGATTTCCAGCGAGATCTCGACGAACTTGGAAAGGGTGAAGTCGAAATGTTAGTCTCAGATCTTTCCGGTAACTTAAGCAGGCCACGCTGACTGTTTCTAGTAGCGCCGATAACGAGGAAGAGAAGTCGGAGTTTGGAAAGGAGAACGAAAAGTATGGATGCCACAATGCCGCACACTTTGTTCAATGCTTACCAAAAAAAATTAGTGAATCGTACAAGAAACTACACGAAGATTACACTACCGTTAGATCCAAGCTAGCCGAAGCTGAGGGTCGACTAGAGTCCCTAGAACGCCAGCTTACAGATGCTAAGAACGAATGTAAGACAGTCCCAGAAGAAACCTGAAGCTACATATGTACTGACCGGTTTGAAGTGGGACTGGTGGATAAAGACAAGCTCGAGATTCTCAATGAACTCAAAGCTTCAAGTGCCTCTGAACTAATGAAGATGCGGGATGACTGGGATTCCCTCCAGCAAAGAGTGCGCGAGTTGGAAGGGAAGTTGGACGTCAGCAAGACCTTGGTACGGGGTATCGCCAGTGAGCGTGACGCTCTCCGCTCCTCGTTCGAGAAACGGCAAACGAAACTCCAAAACGAAGATCAGACTACCCTTGCGGAGATGAAAAGACTTCTTGAAGAAATCACTGCAGACGGTGCCACTTTGTCACCCGCTCAACTCCTGAGTCGGTTCACCGAGGCAACAGAAAGGAGTGCAGAAAACTTTGCCAAGAGAGCAGAGGTATGTTCAACCTTCTCATTCTCTATTTTCTTGCATGCATTATATGTTTTCTTCTCCCGTGTTCCCCATTATGCAAACATTCTTTGTCCCGCCCTCTGTGCTTCTCAAGGCAGAATGTTGCGGTTGTGGCAAAATGAATACGCTTCCCTATTTCCCAAAGATCCGCAACGGCAGAGGTTGACCAGGACCTAGGTCAGGGGCGTCATTGCGCTCTGGCAGTGGTCTCTTCTCTTCGCCGCCATAATTTATGCCGCTATTCATTCCCAAACCACCCGTGTCGTTTCGAAGTTTGCTCCCAGAATTACTTGAAATGAGTCATCAACCATACGCAGAGCTCGGATTGTGTGCTAATCGGAACCCGAATGGTGAACACAGCACATAACCAAACAAAATGAGCTCATTAAAACGTTGCAAGAACTTATCAAGACCTACGAAGATGCCACCGCGGAGCAAGAAATGGTGAAGGCCAGTAGGGAAAGAGAGGTGAGTGGTCGACCTCCTGTTGTGTGACACTAACCGCTCTGCGCCTCTTGTTCGGTTTCTCCTCCCTAGAATTCAGTTCTAACACACTTTCTCAAAACAGAACGAATTATTGCAAGTGGTCCAACGGCAAGCCCGTGAGATTGCCTTGATTTCATCGGCTTGGTACGACTTCCAGTCTCGACTAAATAACGGTGGCAATTCTGGCGCAACACGCTACCGTGGGGGCAGCTCTCATGCTGGCCCTGACGCCCAACGAACATGGCTTGCGAGACAGCGCGCCCTGGTTGGAAGCGTTGCCTCTCGTGGTGGGCCTTGAGGCCTTATCAGACGCGTCCTATACTCACAACGTTCTCTTTCCCGGTGTAAAACGACAGCTGTTACCGTGTTGAAGAGTGGAACAACTTCAATATCTATAAGGATAAAGCTTGTGGAATGCCAACATTATACTCACGATACTTTTTATTTATATATATCCGGTAGGCCTTGTGCTATCTTCTTGGACCTGTGGTAGATCTCAACGCTATTTTACCTTTCCTTCCTTGATATATTGGAATAATATGGTCGTTTCGTGCTCCTTCTTCCCCGTTGCGATTTGACGGTTGGTCTCATGATGAGTCCCTGGTCACTTCCTTGCAGTAACATTATTGACACTTGCAAACTTGCAGATGATGCATTAAGACTTCGCCATAAAGATCGTTATCTCTTCATACATGTCACCGGATATGCACACGAAGAGGCCTAGGTTGACGCTTCTTTCGAGCGTCACCTTCCACTTTTGTGACTAACTAGTCCTATCCAAAATCTTAGACATGGTCCTAGCTTTGATAAAAACAGCGTATTCGCTCTCTCAAATTTGGACAAGCCTTAATGTATATAGCCATGGAAACAGGTGTTAGCACCGTCGCAGAAATGAAGGTGGCAGAAACACGCCCAGAAGAATATCCGTTGCTGCCCCTGATGCTCTTCCCATGTAGCGCGCTCGAATCCGACAGACCAGTTTCCGTCATTGCAACATGGTGTGAATTGTAATTTAAGCCACATGTCAAGAGGGCCAGGGGAGCCGGCGACAGGATGTTAGCTCCACGATGGGGGAACTCGAAACGTTCCTCCGTAGTTAGTAGAAGTACTAAAGTAGTAGTATCGTCCTGCAAAGGGTCCTCACCCTCTCACATACCTTAATTTTCCCGAACAGATTGCACAGCACGTTGAAACAACATGCAATCTCATTCCACCGAGATAGTAGTATCTGGCTGGAGCGGATCTAGGTGCCCGATTGCAAACTGTGGATATTACTACTATTCTCTTCCGCACTAAGAAAAAGGGAGACGCGTGAGCTTGGGTTGGATGGATCTCGACATACTACAAAACCACAGAGCCAAGTCCTTTCTTTTTTTACTTGTCAAAGAAAAAGGATAATCGTAGCATTTTAGTTGTAACATTGAAATAGGGCAAGTCACAATTCTGGCGGGCTTATTTAGGCAATCTTTCTGCTGTTCAACTCAGCTACTTTTCCCTTTTCCCTTCCCATTTTT
>FQSS02000553.1:0-13869 GCA_900128795.2 Malbranchea cinnamomea | reverse complement strand
CAAATTAGGGGGAGGAATAAGGCTTTGAGCTTCTTCTCTTGTAAGGCCTCCTTCATGTTGAATAAGCCTTTGCAGAAATGATACTAGGATGAACATGGAGAAGCCAAGGAAACCGTGGAAAAGGTACATGTAAAGTCAGACACAACTTATGCATTCATGATCGTAAAACGTAGGTAGTGTATCTTCTGGGGAGAAAAGAGCATGTAAAATGGAGTATTTTATGGTACAAAGGTTCCCACCCCCCTTCCCTTAGCTTTTCGAGTCCTTCACAGAAGGCTCCCTCAATATTATTAGCGGAAATACAGCGAAATTTCTAAAGTAATTCGAACCCAATCGACGTCCAAGCTTCTAGCTCATGAAGGCCAGCCAGACAAAACTATTTGATGTCGGAACAATAGTAAAACGACCAGAGACAAGTGAGCGCCTCACACCCATTCTCTGGGATTCCTCAAGACATTCATCAGTTCCCTTTCTCTTGACGTGCTCGCCTCGTCATTTTCCTCACTCCCGGCAGATGACTCAGTGGTCTCATCGACCATTCGAGTTCCCGAGATGGGGTCCATGTACACCCATTTCGCAGTTAAAGGCATGCTCATCAGAATGCTCTCCACGCGCGCATTAGGGGTACGCAGACCAAAACTGGTGCCGCGGTCATACATGAGGTTAAACTCCACATATCGTCCGCGACGAACCTGCTGCCAGTCTTTTTGGGCCTCCGTATAATTCATGTCCTTGCGTCGTTCGATAATGGGTATATACGCGGGCAAGAATGACGCAAGTGCTTCGGAAACGAACAAGAAGAGCGTTTCTTGCGGGTTCTCGGAAGAGGATGGGGGCGATAAGGACTTGAGGAACTCCTCGTCAAGGTCATCGAAGAATATCCCGCCAATACCGCGCGCCTCGCGACGATGAGGTATATAAAAGTATTCGTCGCACCATTTCTTGAATCTAGGATAGTACTCCGGATGGTGCTTGTCACAGACGTCCTTGATAGTCTTGTGAAAGTGAACGCAATCATCTGGGAACAGATACGACGGTGTTAAATCCGTGCCACCGCCAAACCACCAGCTCTTCTTTCCGTTGACAGGGTCGTTGGGATCAGAAGTTTCGAAGTACCGGTAATTGAGGTGCACTGTAGGTGCCATAGGGTTCTTTGGATGGATGACCAGCGAAAGTCCGGCCGCGAAGAAATCCAAGGTGTCGACATCGGCCCCAACCAGCGACTTGTGATCCGCACGCATCCTTTCAATTGCAGGACGTGGTAGTTTTCCGTATACGACTGACACGTTGACTCCGCCCTTCTCAAAAACATTACCGTCTTGAAGAACGCAGGATATGCCGCCGCCGCCACTCGGGCGTTGCCAAGTATCTATGATGAATTTCTTTCCGTCAACTCTTGAAATCTCATTTACAATCTTCATCTGATGCTCTTTTATCAACTTTTCCATTCGTAGCCGCATTGGTGAGGATTCATCGACGGTGGTTTCACGTTTTGTAGTCTCGTCGATTTGTGCCAGCGGTAAGCTCTCTGGTTTCGCATTCTGTTCTGTTGTCTGTAGAGAGAATCAAATCTTAGTTAAGGTACCGTGGGTTTTTTTTTTCTCTCCTGGACTGAAAATTTACCCCGGACTGAGGCGTTGCGCCTGCGGCAGCCGCACCACCGAGCGCAATGCAAAGGAGTGGTTTCCGTGCCGGGGAGCGTGCTAATTTGGCATTATTCGTTGCGATTCGCCGAGCCGCCTGTTGACGGTAGATTCCGAGGGCCTGTGCATTTGGCAGGAACGCGCATCGCAATCTTTTGAAAAGAGAGGCAGAGAGACGACTCGAGGCCATGGTTAGTGGACTATGGGCGTTGAAAGTAGCTGGTATGTAACTAGTAGGGTGAGTGGCAGAGAAGCTTTCTCAGCAATGGGGCGTGCGACTCAAGGCATCTGGTCAGAAGTTTTCAAGGTACCGGAACTTCTTCGACTTCGCGACTCAGACCACTTGGATTTATATCAAATTCGATATCAAGTGGTATGACGGCGGCGGGGAGGATATCCGGCATCAGGTCCTCGGCCACGTGACAAGCCTCGAACGACAGTCCGAGTTGACGGGGCTCTCTCCGCGGAGCAACAGTAGCAACCACGGCAAGCATAATCATTGCACCAGCGGAAAGAGATCTCGGCGCATCGTCCATTCCACTGCCTTGAGGGTTTAACGGAGAGTACTGCAAAAATACATTCTGGAACTACCATACTAAAATTAGTATTGAAAGGAGCATACATAGTACTAGTTAGTAGCTTGGGTCAGGACTAGTGCTTGAAGAGGATGAGCTTCCAGAATCTGTCAGCGGACGATCCAAGACGGTCAGAGGTTCACTCACTGCGCATTTCGCTGGATCCAGGAAAAACCAACTTGACACTTTTTACGGTCTGAACTTATGCCAACGGCTCTTTTGATCGATGGTTGATGCTACGAACCTCTATGAACCCTTTCGAACCGGCTCACAAAGGAGTACCTATTAGCAATGACAGTGAAAGATTGTCCTACTGTGAGACACCGGGAGTTCGATGTATTTTGACGAGCCGATGTGAATCCTTCTGCCCTGTACATTCTCCTAGGAATTGTGGCGTCCCAATCGCTCATGGAGAGCAGATCATCTGTCTACCTGCTCACCGAGAAGACCGAGGGTGATTCATGTCAACGTTGTTGGACTCGTATCTTGAAAAGTCAGTCAAATGTTTATGTACGAACTAGTACTCTAGTTAGGCAGCTTCCGCATTTACGGGTAAATCTCTGGGATAACAATAATAGAACAGTTCAACAATAAATATAGTTTCATCTTTCCCGCCAGAGTCATCGTTCGCAGCGGATCTGTTTAGGTTGACTCACTCAGGACGGAGCGACTGCTTTGCATGGTTGTCACTTCTGCCAACTCGTGGTCATCCCAATCACTTGGCTGAGTCACGTGGGGATGATTCATCACTGGCTCCGGCCACCTGATCCGCTATTCCCAGTTAGGTGCTAGCGCCTCTGCCCACCGCCTATATCACTTCGCGGGGCTGCCGCCTTGTGCCTGCGATCTATGCACATCATCCTCGCTTTCGGCCTCGGATTCCTATCAAATCTCATCCCCAAGTTCTCGAAAACTATCCTCAGACAGTTCCCAACTCAAACTATAAAGCTTTGATTCTACTGCGCACCTCCTCTTCGTCCCTCGTCTGACCCTCACTATCGGCACCAGAACTGACATCATCAGTGGAGCATCATGCGGTCGAAGTTCAAGGACGAGCACCCATTCGAAAAACGCAAGGCTGAAGCTGAGCGGATTCGACAGAAATATGCTGACCGCATCCCGGTATGTTGGTTTTTCTGTTGCTCTGACGATTTCGTCCGGCGTTCCTCGAAATCTACCCTGTCCGCCCTGCTCACCGCCTTGGGAAGCTTCCGCACTGACGCCTAACCGTTTGTCTTCAAACAGGTCATTTGCGAGAAGGTCGAGAAGTCCGACATTGCAACCATCGATAAGAAGAAGTACCTCGTTCCAGCAGATTTAACTGTCGGTCAGTTTGTCTATGTAATCCGAAAGCGCATCAAGCTCTCTCCGGAAAAGGCAATCTTCATATTTGTGGATGAAGTGCTTCCGCCCACCGCTGCGTTGATGAGCAGCATCTACGAAGAGCACAAGGATGAGGATGGCTTCCTTTACATTACGTACGTACTTCCATATTCCTCGTTCTCGTTGCGAAGCCGCTCTAAACGGTCCTTGCTGATGCGGGTCCATCAATGCAGATATTCCGGTGAGAACACATTCGGGGATATGTAATAGCGCCCTACGAAGATGTTCTCGTTCGTCTGCAGTGTACGCCTTGGCATGAAAACCTCGACAGAGTGTGAGGTCAATGTCATGGCCACTATGAAATCAAGTCAGTTTTGAATGCACGGGGTAATGCATAGGCGTTGCGTGTTGCTTGGGATAGGTATCTTTCTTCTACCTGCTCGCCTTCTGTCTTTTCTTCATCATTGGGTGCTCTGTTAGTACATCTATGGAACGGGGTCTGTTCGGTTGCACAGCCTTTCCCACCTTGGTTTTTGTCTTTCCACCGAGGAAAGCACGGGTCAACAGGTTTCTGGCGCCCCTACACGGTCAAGAGAGAGACAAATGAATGCCGAAATCTTGATCAGGAAATCAAAATTATTTCCTCTCTTTCATATCTCATGGCGTCTGGCTCTTTTCCATGCACCTAATAAGTCACCGCAAATGCAACCCTCCATGTATCTGTCCGGAAGTGAATTATCCACCACTCTGTGAGTAAAGTTGGCAATATTGAAATTCGACCGTTTCTACCTTGATGTGTACCCTTCAACCCTTAATTGTAGTTTGGTTTTGAAGGACAAGGTACTGCTAGACTTCAGTCGGTGTGAAGATAAAGAGCTGAAAGTAGTTTCTTGGTGTCTCACAAGCTCGACGTATCAATTGTCTTTTTTTTTTTTTTGTGGATTATTCGTGTAGAAACCCCAAGTCTCCCATCACAGGTTTAGCCGCTGAACTTTAACAACGAGCTGATTTCACTCTGTGCACACTCCCTAAAAGCCAGCTAAGTCATAGAGAAACAGCAAATATATATCACAACGCAAGAGGGCAATGGAGGTGAAGCTCCCATTCCATTTTTACATCCCAGCCAAACTAGATAAAACCATCAGGAACAAAATGTAGCTGAGTGATGCCAATGAGAGGACGTCGAGTTTCGCTGTTTCACTCCCTTGCACCAGCATTGATCTATTGACTGTGCAGGCTTCCGACTTTACCATCCCGCTTGGTAATAGTAACAAACGAGGATGTCTGGCAAGATTCGATTGTACTGACCTCACCATTAGGCAGAGTAGACCAAGGTTTCTGTTAGGAGGACTTTATATGAAATATCTCATGTTGAGGTATTCGCCCTGGCTGGTGACTTGGGAACGTCCAGAATCAGACCCGTTCTGGGCCGAACAAATATGGGTATTAAAAAGTAGTCACTTGACCTGGTGTCTTGTCCCGCTGAGAATGAGCATACCGCATAAAACGTAGGTGGCAAAAAAAGAAGGGGAGGCTGTATAAGATAAATCGTTGTCTCTTGTGACTCCTTGTACGGGTTCGGTGCCTAGGATCTGTCACTTCCTTCTCTGCTGGGAACCCGATCCATGTACCCTGCCACTGAGGTACGGAAGCGGCGAACTCTCGAGCATTAGATAGGCGATTTCTGGAAAAGAGTTAATCTCGAAAGAGAAAATCCCCTATTGTCGTACTATGTACCTAGGCAGGTGAACGAGTTGGTTGGGTCAACATAGGAGGTTGAAAGAGAGGTGGAATATAACCACGACATGCATATGAGTAAGAAACGACATAGATTGTCCCAGATACATGAGTCGTAAGAGCTCTTAATCAACCTTCAGCCGCACTTTTATGTCGATGTGAGTGGTTTTGGTGGTATTCCCAACCTCTGCGCAGGAGGTCGGTCAGCGTTCTGAAATCACACAGTTCATAGGCCGGCCAGCAGACCAGGTACAAAGCACGGCCAGCATGTTCACACAAAGTTCCACGTGTTGACACCACCTTCCTGGGCCAGTTCGCATTTTTTCTTGCTCGAGAACTCTTCATCACATCGCCTCGTTACCATCATCCACGGTGTTATGTTTGCTCCGTCTTCTGTTTTAGCAGACGGTGAGGAAGAAGCATTTGTTCTTAAGACTGTGCGTGTTGCTAACACAGTCCAATAACTCATCTATTTAAGCCCATCATCTTCCTGGATATGCCTCTCTGAGAGACAAAGTCACCCCCGATCTCTGGTCTTATTGCTTGCTGTTCCACCACCTGCTAAATCTGCCCTTCCCTAGCGCCAGGAGGGAGAGTAAATCGCTCGGTTCACCAGGGTGGTTTGCACGGTGCTCGCGACGTATCCGGACAAAGGCAGCAGAAGTACCCACGATTATTGCGAAGACTGGGTCGGCAACCCTAGAAGATAGGAAAAAGATGGTGGATTAGTCCAAGTGATTGGGCTGAGAGAATCGATATACTCCCGTGCTCAAGGTCATGAATCCTACCTCGAGATAAGGTACCGGTTTACGACGGGCGCTGCCATGATCGCGGTGTTCGTAACTGGCTTGTAGTTCAGGTAAAGAGCGGAGGTGCAAGGTGGATGATACGGGGTCATTCCTGGAGACGCAAAAGGCTGGGTCACGTGTTTACCACCAGTTTTCCAATTTCGTCGTCGTGGAGAGCTTTTTTCTTTAATTGTAATTACAACCCGTACCTCTAAATAAAGACCTCAAAACTCCTCTGCAGAATAAAAAGAAGCACACTGAGGGAGATCGTTCTATAATACATGATACAACCGAACCATGGCAATTAGATGAAACAGGTGTGAAAGAAATATTCCTGTCTAGGCTCTATACGATGGCACCAAAGGCAGGGATCAGCGTCTGCGCCAGCCAGAAGCTGAACACGAGCTTAGGTCCTGTCATGAGAAGTTTGGGAGTCAATCCCTTGAAGAAGCTGGTTGGGCCCTCGTTCTTGATCATGTTGCTGACAATGCGGAAGCCGGATTCTGGGTTTTCGAAATTCCGATTTTGAATACGAGTCTTGATCACATCAAGTGGTGCGGAGACAACCAACGAGGCGCTAGCACCCGCAATAGAAGCGACAAAGTTCTGCATCCAGGTGGCAGAATTGTAATCCTTGAGACCGTAGATGTACTCCTTGGTAAAGGCAGATCCTCCGAAGAGCTATCCAACAGGTCAGTCATGCTACAGACGCACGTCAGTGGCAATTTGTTTCAGATACTTACAGCGAAGGAGCCAGGAGCGTTTCGGGCAGCGGTCCAACCAGCGCCCCGGTACAGGCCCATTCCCTCATCGCGGATGATCTTGAAGAGGCCTCGGCCACGGAACGCGTCAGGGTTTGTCTGTCGTTTGATCTTCAGGACATCGAGGGGAAGTAAGACGATTTCTCCGATACCGATCAAACTACGAAATAATCAGTAAGCTGTTTCGCTGCGTAGTATGATCTGTTCCCTTACCTTCCAGCAGTGGCGTGCATAATTGCCTTGCCGGTGCCTTTACCGAAGGTTTTGTCGAAATCGTTACCCCAATTCTTGGCCAAAAAGTCGCGAACAAAGGGCTGTCCTCCATATTTATAAATACGTTGCAGGACCTAAGCACAACAATTCCTGTTAACGAAATGTCCAAGGGGCGCACAAAGATGTGGCCGTGTACCTTATACCCAGCGGCATATCCAAGACCAGGGAAGAGGGAGGTGAATTTGCGCACGACGCCAGCTTCAGCGTATTCTTTGAAAATGACCTTGTTAAGGGCGGACAGCGAGGTGACCTAGATTATTGTTAGTGCCTGGTGATTTTGACAGGTTTCATTTGGCAACGACATACTCTCCCTTGGTTTGTCATCAATCGCTTCGCAGTCGTGTCGACCTGGACATCTCGACATCAGCACCAATCCAGGCCGCGGATGATGATTCAGAGGCTTGGAAATACCGGATGGAAGATCATGAGCTCAGCAATTCCAGCGGTTCCTAAAGAAACTTTTAGCAGGTGAACGCAACACCATGTTGCAGCGCTCACATACCTGATCCCAGTAAACGGGCCGTTCCTGATTCTTTTTTCACATCCTTCGCGGCAGAGCCTGCGCCGGCCACAGCGATGGCAGGAGACATGTCGTTTGTTCGGCGGATGAACAGAAGGACTCCTCGAAAACACAGGCAATCCAAGCGCAATGGCAACAGTTAAACTGAACGAGGACGGCCACAGCGCCAAAAGACGGAAATGAACACACTGAAACGAAGGCAAGAATCTCCAACCACAGCCGGCGCTCTGTCACCGAAATCGCGGACTTTGCACTCCGCAAAAAATATTCGAGTTGCGTCTTCGGTCGCACTAGTCTAAATACGGAAGGCAGGAATTTCAACAGGCTTGGCATTCATGTGACCTGTGGTGATTATCTTATCTGATCCGATTTGCAGCCAACCCCAGCGTTGAATTTCACTACCCACTCTCCGGGTCCATCACTGAGGAAGAGCGGAAGAGCGGGCCTTGGACGTCCACTGTCTCCAATCCCCGAGCATAGCCGCCGGCGTTCAGCAATCAGCTCGGAATGTCGTGCGGAACTGGGACCAGGAGTACCGACGTACAACTGAACACTCCATCATGATGTCACCATTCGAAATTTAGTAGTACGTTGAATGGTTCATCTGTACCACTACTATGTACTACTTGCGTAGTACATTACTACCTTGCCTCTTAGAGCAGCGATTCATGAAGAGTGGTACTCTTGCCTACTAGTTACTACTACTACCTACTGGTAGTACCAACCTAGTAATTAATACAGACGCTGTTGGTTTTTGGTAATGCAACGGAATTTCTCCAGGAACGATGACTGCATCTACCATTTTGCAAGAGTATGAATGTGCAAGTAATGATGCAGGAGTATGCACTTCGAATAGCTAATAGAGTGATTCACTCTTAATAGCTATGAATATAAATTCTCAATTCATTACAGACGTTTGCATGTTCTCTTCCACAGCTATGCCAGGCTCCAATCATCAAGCGTTGAAAAAGAACACCTGCATTGGAAAGGATACATAGTTCCAGAATATACTCTTCCTCTTCCAGAGCTAATCAGCTTGTTCACCAACCAGTCCATCATGAGGTTTCTCTCTCTTCTCTTCATAGCCTGCCTCTTCGTGGCTCTTGGATATGCTGGCACGCCTCAATCATCTGCCCAACCAGGTCGAAAAAAGTATGTCGTTGCATCAGGCACCGTTACCGACACTCGCGATCCGCGCGAGGCTGTGGGACCAATCTCACGCTCCCTTGAAGATGCTGACGAGGAGCTCGAGCTAGACTCTGACGAGCTAACCCCAGCTATCTTGCCTGCAAAGGGCCTCCAGGCCCGTGACCGCCTAGGTCGCACTCGCTGTCCGCCCGAGAAACCGTGGTTGTGTGATGGAGTGTCTTGTTTCAATAAATACGAGGATAACTGCTGCAAAGGGGGACGGCTCTGCCATGACCCTAGACTTTGCGTGCGGGATGAATACGGGCGGATGGGCTGCAAGTAACAACAGGATTTCGCAAAAAAGGGGGAAAAAAAATCACAACCTCCCCACTTCCTATTCTACTTGACTTCTTCCTTAGGCTCCCTGCCGTCATGTACTAGCATCTTCCGCTTCCCCTTTATTTTCTTCCCGCATAATTTCTTCCTCCCCATTGCTGCAACTTTCATTACCTTACCCCGTCACTTGCTTTCTTCGATTGCGTTTAGGCTGTGTCGGAAATTGCATATCAATTACAACCCAGCGGTTAGCATTCATAAGGGTATTTACTATATGCATTTCGTCAAGTGCTGGCTCATCGATGCACCGTCTTATAAAATAGTACTTCTAATACTCTAATATGTACCCATGAGGCCTTCGAACCTTTTTTCAAAGTTTCAATCCCCCCTTTTCTGCTGGGAGGCAAAGGTGGATGTGAGCGCTATGTGGTACGTATATCCTTGGTTAATTTTTTCGTTAGCAGCTACATATGTAGTACAAGAACCGGTTGTACATCATTTACCCATGTGGAATATCCCCAGACCCCTACTACTTCAGTAGAGTACGGAGTAATCGTGTCTTCAGATTTGGGATGACCATGTTAGGTAGTAGTAGTAGTAGTATCATGCACGATGTATTAATACCGAAAAAGGACAATGCTTTTGCTAGGCTTCTTTGTTATCGCAGTACTAAGTGGTATATCATAACTTCAGATTAGATGTACTAGCTGCGCGCCGAAGATTCATATACTAAAGTGATCCTGGGTTGGGACTGGAAGAAAGAAATGTACAGGCGTAGTCCTTCGTCAATACCATAGGCCACCCAACTAGGCTAAGCCTTGCCAAGCACAGTAGGGCAGCGGTGACTGTTGATCTGATAATGTCTAGTATCAACTCCAGGAAGAGCCAAGGCCCATCCCTCCGTGACATACCGTTGCAGTGAGCTTCCTCGCATTCCCCTTATGACAGAAAGGCCGGGACACCAATAACTCTCTTAACTACACCGCGATCGGAATCTTCAAGTCTCGCCAGAGCGTCACTCCGCCCAAAGGCGTGCAGCTAAACCCAGGCCTACCGACGGTCGAAGTGCAAGATGATGCTCTCTTCTCTCCCAATCATCGAGCCTCGAGATGTGAGTCGCTCTGTAATTTCTCGGAACAGGACACAAATTTATCAAGTGTAGACAAACTAATGTGAATTCTTCCAGTCGCACATCCTCTGGTACACCCCGTCTCAACACCACCGCCAGACGTCAAATCGATCCAGCCAGGTCCCAAACTCGTCCAATACCAATCAGCATAATGGCGCACGTCGCTCTGCGGGCGCGAACCGGCGCGCCATTCCATTGTCCGGAGACTCCCATACAGCCCTAATGCTCGAAGAACGCGCTCTTCGCATCCGAAAACAGAATATAGCCTCTTTCGGATTCTCATGGATACGGCCGGCGGGATTTCCGAAGACCATGTTGGGGCTGCGGGAGGAGGAGTTGGAGCGGGAAGAAGGCGCTGCTGCTATGATGGAGGGGATGGAGTATGTTCCGGAGGGGGAGTTGGTGGATACCGTAGGGGACGGCGATGAGGGATTGGATACGATGGAGAGAGATCTGGATGGAGATATTCCTGATGCGGATGAGGAGGGGAGTGCGGTTGCAGAGAATGACGAAGAGCAGGATGATGGGAGGGGCTTAGTTGAGCATGGGGAAGGAGATTTTCAGGAGGAGGATAACGAAGATGGGTTTATGGAGAGAGATCTAGATGATGAGATCCCCGATGCGTTTGGCGATGAGTACGACGATGAGGAAGAGCCGGGGGGCTATGATCTTGACGACGATATCCCTTCCGCGTCGGACAACGTTGATTTCAATGCATACGATGACACCGATGAGAATGAAGAGCAAGAAGACGAGCCAGGCGCACCCGAGGACGGAGACGTGGGAGGCAGTATGATGGCGCGCAATCTGGATTCGGACGTGCCCAACCCGGCAGAAGACGGAGCTGAGCAGCAAGAATGGGAACACACCGACACCGATGCGGAAGACGACCTCGACGACGATGGCGACGATGATATTAACACGAGCATGGCCATGGATGTTGACCCACGTCACCGAAGTCTCCCCCGCCACAGTCTCCGCTCAAACTTTTCAACCTTTCCCGAGCCTATACCGCATCTTCCACCTAGGCGCCGACAAGAGACTGAAGCAGAACGACTGTTCCTTGAGCGCTGGAGCGGCGGAACTAGCTTTGAGTCGAGCGGAATCATGCCGGAGCCCAGCTTACGGATCCCCCGACGGCGAACAAGAAGATATTCTGTGGAGTCAGGATCTACGAATAGTATTGAGTGACGAAAGAGCTTCATGCAGGCTGGTTTTTGTACCTTGGCGGAGTTCTGTGTCTTACATAGATAAATACCCTCATATTTCTTGTATTAGCCTGGCGTTGGGAATTAGGAGGTTGCTGAAATCATATCTGTACTATTTAGCCAGCTTGACGATGAAAAACAGTATGTGCATGGTAAATACTGCTCTACTGTCATCTTTTCTAGTTGGGAATATGCCGATGATCATTATTCTGCACCAAGATAGAAAAGGAGAGGTAAAAGCCCATTGAGAATGAGAGAATAAGCCTTTTGTGAACATCTCCAAAGGCGAGGAAAAATGTTCAGCCTGACAAAACAATCGCTATGTCAACTTCTTGTGATGGTAGAAGTGAAAAGACTGGCCCGCACGTTGCCAGAGAATGTTTTCCATTAGTAAGTGAATAAAAAGAAGTGAAAAGTAGATACAAGAAGAATAGAATATTAAATATTCTTATATAGCTGAGTCAAGATGTAGATCAAACCAAGCCCCAGAAGCAAAGAGAGCGGGAAGTAAAGGGTAGAAACAGAAACGGGCATCGTAAATAACCACCCACCATCAAAAAGAGATAAGCCTTTGTGACCCAACAAATTAAGAGAAGTACCATGATATTAATCAGTGCTCATGAAAAAGATAGCTGTGGGCGTCCAACCAATCTATCTGTCGGTGACTGGATGTTGTTTTTTGAAAAGCGTCAATAGATCCCGATATAGCAGCTGAAAGACAAACACTGACTAACGATTTTCCGGTCATCAAAAAAGAACTCGTATGGTCGTATCCGCGTGTCTGATTATGTCGTCTGCGTCGAACAGATCGCAGCTCGAGACAAGCTGAAGCGTGCCGATGATTACAGCCAGTTGGCTGCCAGAACTGCTGCAGGTTGCAGAGATTGGTCGTTTGGTTCCCATCAAATCTATGCAGAGTGGCTTCCTCTGAGATGAACTCGTGGAAGTGTATCCACATTGTATATATATCATCCAATCGTACCTCACGTCATCGCGTCGCAGACCTATTGAGGTTGCTTCCATGTCTGTGGTCCCCGCTCCCTATGTCGATCGATGCGGCCACTCAAGACAGCCAGACATATGTAAAGAGCAAAAAGACTGCGACGAAGAAGCCCAGCCAGGCTCTCCAGCCGACACCAGTGCGCTCAGCCATCCGAATCATGCGGTTCATTGTGCCACGGAGTCGTATGCGAGTGCTGTCAAACGTGTCGTTCATTTTGTCTGCAAGAGCAGAAGAATCCCGGATTTCATCACCGATCGCAATTGTTAACTGGTGAAGTAACAACATTGTTAACTTTCGTGCCTTCTTTGGTCTGCAATAAAAACACACAAAGGTCGGCCATCAGAGGATGAGAAGACAACCTACGTTTTTCAGCATCTTCACCTTTGCCGAAATTCCTTCAATCTCGGAGTCGTTCTGTGACTCAAGTGATGAGAGTACAGCATCCGAGTACTGGCCTCTACACCAATAAATAAGCATAACAATCCCAATCGGTAGACGCGGAATGGTATGAGGTCCAGTCCTGGTTTGTCTCACGACAATACCAGAATCGGCATCTCCACACCTCGCAGCATGAAGCAAGGGATCAAAGAAGTAGATGGACGCACTTCGCGTTGGGCGTTGCGGGTTTGTACCCACTCGTAGAACCATTGACACCTCCTAGCTGGCCATTCGGCGTTCCAGCGTAGCCACCATATCCGCCAACTCGCCCAGGCGACCTGCTCCCAAGGCGGTTGCTTCCGCTGCCGGAATAAGAGTCGAACAGGCTGGAAGACGCCCGTGGATCACGCTGGTGGAGCGTCGAGTGAGAAAATCTGTCAACGAGACACTTCAGCATTAGCATTGTCAACGTTATAGTAGTATTTGGAGGGTACTTATGAAGGGCACGGCTAGAGGACGCAGCCCAAGAGTATGGAGCAAACGGGGTCGAAATCTACCGTACCTTGAGGCCATTTGGCAGTTTGATACGATTATGACATTGCTGAGTCTTTTGTTTTCTCCCTTCCGAGAGCAGCCCTGGCCAGGAACATCTTCCCAGCAACATCTTGTGACGATCGTCGAAGCCAAGATGTGATTATGTCAGCATAATGCTAACGACGGAGCAATTGGTTTCATCGGTGTTGTCTATGCTATTTGAAAACATGCATATTTTACGTATGACCACCGGATGATTTTCTCGTGTCTGCTTAAATTCATTTAACTTTTCACGTCGAACGTAAATGACATATATTCACGCAGGGACGGCCGAAGAGAATGATCAGTTGAAAGCACGCTCATCACGTCATAACAATCTTGCATTACCATCTATGTCACATCTCAATCTTCAAGTCCTGTAAGAACCACCTTGCCTAACCGAAAAATTGTTGAAAAAATAATTGGTAGATCCATGTGTCTTCAACATTCGCCGGTTTCGAACACCCAGAAAACCGAAAGGGAAAAAGGACCAG
>FQSS02000739.1:0-29874 GCA_900128795.2 Malbranchea cinnamomea | reverse complement strand
CAGAGATGGGCCCAGGGAACGCAATCCGGCGCTCTGCACTGGGCTGACAATATTTCAGACTCAACTGGAGGCAAACAATCAGCTGTCTCTTGAATGCAATGAGTAGTAGAGCATCTGTGGCTGGCCAGCCGGTGAGGAATGAGACCTCTTATATCCTGGTAGATGACCATAAAAAAATTGACAGCTGTGCATCCTTCGCCTTTCGCGCGATCATCGCAGGGCCTGCAGCGGCTCTCTGCCATAGATGGACGCTCAGAATCGGGGACTATTGAACGTCAGACAAGAAGTGTGCGTTTGCGTCGGGACGAATGTTAAACGGAGTCTGCGATGGAACGAGATGGGCTTGTTTTCGATGCAACGGCCGTGACTCTCATACGACGCGGAATGTTGATGTTGACCAACTCAGGGTGCCTGCCGCCGAGCGCAGGCGCTGTTGTACGTGCCGAGAGGAAAGCGAGCGTCTGGCGGCAGCCAACATTGGGACATTTGAGACATATGATGGGGCTTGAAGACGATTTGAATATAAAACCATCGTGAGTGCAAGCGGAGGAGAGCGGGCAAAGTCGAACTCGTGTCAATCGGTCCGCGCAATCGGCCAAGTCAGTCCTCTCATCCAGCCATTACAAGCTACTGCGATATAACCAGCTTCCAATCATGCGGTATATCCTCGCCGCTGCCATCTCCCTCATCCTGGCGTTGCCCGAAATGCTCGCCCTCCCCGTTGGCGACGTGGCCACGAGGGATACCGCCGTACGCGTTGAAGGCACATGCCTTCCTCGCGGGAAGACTTGCTGGTCTAAAAATGGCAGCAGCAACTGCTGCGGTGGTTTGTCCTGTTTGGCTTATGCACCTCCTGGTCTGCCCTTTGTACCGTCTTCGCCACAGGGGAGGCCGGGGGTGTGCTCGTAGGTGAGCATCACACCCTTGCTCAAGGGTATCCGATAGATCTGGTTGCTCACTTCAATAGCGTATTTTGCGCGATTCTCGGGGGGTGTAATACAACACTAGGGTTTGGGGACCTGAAGAACTGGGAGGGATCGTCTGGTTCTGATTTGAAATCAGGCATCAAAAAGGAGCAGTGAAGAACCTGCAAGATTTTTTTTTTGGATGCGAACACGATGAAGGCAAGACAGGAGTCAAATTCATAAACACTAGCTCCTTGCTCTCGTTGTATCTGATAAGTTTGGAGGAAATGAAGTGAACATGCTCGGTTATGTCTGCGACATATCCTTGGTGCCCCTATTCTTCATGTGATAGAAACTCTCTCACTGTGCGCGGCGGAGCATCAGATACTGATGCTTCGCAACTGTCAATTGAATCAGCATTGCCAGCATACAGACTTGCAGCGGGGGGAAGACACATCCAGACATTCGGCTGTCTGTCTGCGACTGTAGTCAGACTGTTGTTGCTCGAGGTGGCGGTCAGGATGCAGTCTTTTGCGGGAGGCGGTTTCGCGCATGGACAGCTTCAACGACTGTGGAGACGCCAAACCCGCCCATGTCGAGTGAGAAAGTATCAAGACTCACAGAAGTCTCGCTTCCATCAATTTTCGACAGTCGAACCAACCGCCTCAACGACGTACAGTCTCGGTGTGCTCATTCTCCTATCGTCCCGAACTTGCATCAAAATTGTGTATTGAAGTGAAACATCTCTTCATCCTCATTGCTCTCGACATATTCTCCGTGACCGCCCTTCCACACTTCGATTCGAATGAATCAATCGATCTTGACGGCCAGGCGGCACCGTGTATTCCATGGGGAAAGCCCTGCAACATGTACTTTGAATGCTGCGGTGGGGTGCCATGTCGGCCGTACAATGATGGGTTGGTTTGTGATAAGGTGAGAGTCGTCTGTCGTCTCTTCTCTTACATTCGCTCTTTCTTCGCAATTTTGTCTCTGCTGATGTCATTCTTCTGCTTTCTCTTTGTTGGTTGGTGCAGTGGTGGCCTAGCAGATCGAAATAGCTTACCTTGTTCATGGGAGAGGAAGGGCAAACATTACAATGGTCGCTGATCGTAAGTTGATTCGGTGCATCTTTTGATGGTGAGTTGGATATCGGTAGTCATCTTCTCGACACTAAAATCGAGGATGTATTCCAAATCCCAGCTCGATCCGGAAATAAATGTGCCCTGTTGGGTTGGTTCCTGATGGAAGTTGCTGTCATTCGTGAAGAATCCATGATCCCCTTCGTTGGACGTCCACAGCTGCCAAGAATCTATCTTTATGCCAATCACTTTCGGCGGACACGTCTGTAGATACATGTACACAGACAACGAAAATATCAAAAGATGTAGAAATGCATCATGTATGGATTGAGGTTAGCAAGGTGACTAGGTTGAATCGGGAAACAGATCCATACGAAGCGAGCCACGCCACGAGAAAAAAAATCTTCTGCTTGAACCATTTTTATCCCGGCTGACTGTTGCGAGACGCTGGCGAGTGTGATTACACACCAGTGTTGGCGTACAACGGAGGTGAGTGGAAGGAGGACGGCGACGTGCTGTCGGACTCACACAGGTAGGTCTATAAGCGAGGTGCAGCACATTCCAAGATGAAAGCAGTGATGAGGTGCAGCACATTCCAAAATGAAAGTAGTATCTCGATTTATGGACACGGCTAAAGAAATTGGCATCGTTCCAGCATATCGAACGATGAGGGATAAGACAAGAAAACAGCATAACAGAGAAAGACAAAGGCCCAACGGTCAAGCTCAAGTATCGTAGTATGGTCAGGCCGCTGTCAACTGGACATACAGGACCGTTGGTCGCTGGAATCCAGTTCCAACTGGGCATTTCCAGAGATATCGTCCTCACCGTGTCTTGAGCGTTTCTTCTGATTCGAGTGAGGGCACACTTTTTCACGTCACACTGGGTGGGAGATCTCTTCCCAGTTCACTGGACAGTTAATTACTTCAACTCCGTCAGCTGACAAGCCGATAATGAGTGTATATTCCTATCTCTTTTTTCTTCCTTTCCACTGACCTCATTCCTGTAACACAGAAGCCCATCCGACCTGCAGTCCAGACGCCCAGTTCTCACCTGTTGTTCGTCGCCCACGGCAAGAGAGACGAGCGTGGGCACCACCTAAAGTGACCAGTCTGCGCATGGGACGATCCTTAAAAAACTCTATACTCCACAACAGCCTCAAAATTCAAGCAACCCGAAGGCTCATCACCAAGTAGAGAGATGTAAAATGATTCTTCTTTTCCACGATGTCGAATTTGAGTAGTTTGGCTTATCCATTTCAGGTTAGATTGGCTTGTAGGGCTGCTTTGTCAGCCATTTTTTCCTTCTGGCGTTCCAACATTCAACATGAGCAAAACCATCATCATCATCATCGTACGATGACCCATCAGACTCGTCTTGTGGACGTCACTTGAGACTTGCACAAAAACCCAAAATAAAGTGAGAGGAAAGACGCACGGAGAGCCAAGTCTGAAAAACAAGGAGGCCAAGCCTAACTAGTGACGCCAACACGGTTATCAGGAGCACCCTGAAAAACCTGGTCCGATTGATGATTGATGAACTGATCTACACCTCACAGCGATCTGCTGCCAGGCATGGCCCGCTTGCAGCGGGCCTATCGACGGTGAGAATGGATGCTGTCTTGCCCTGATGGGTCATTTTCTTTCGAAACGTTGGGACGCAGAAGTACGGAGAAATTACACGCTACTTACCAGCGGTTCCAGCTGGGAGAATCCCACGGCATCTATCCACGGTTGACGCAGACCACCTCTCCAGCTCAAACTTACAGGATCTCTTAACATTTTTTTTTGTTTCTCGGACCGTGCGGTGCCCCTGGTAGGCATCTGTGAGGGAGACGTCTATGATGAGCGCTGCCTGGGCCGTTCTCGAGCGGCATGAGAGATATGCTCCGTCACAGATCCACGACGGGACGATGACTAACACGGTCCTTCTCACTGGGGGCTGTCTATATCTAGAGGCCCTCCTCGTTGTTCCGATTTTTTTTCTCTCTCTCTTTGACTCTACTCCCCTCTTTCTGGTTGACAGCTTTGTTAGTAACCCTTGTATCAGGACCAATCTCGTCACCAAGTTATACAGGCTCAATCGCTCTGTTTTCTGCTATGAATTCAACTGACGTCAAGACCCGATTCCTCATACTTTCTGACACTCATGGCAGAGAACTCCCATTAGGGTGCCTCTCTCGAACTAGTGCAGACGTCGTCATCCACTGCGGTGACTTGACGGAGGGGTCGCGGCTGGAGGAGTTTCAAAACACGTTGATGATCCTCCAGGCGATTGATGCCCCTCTCAAGCTCATTATTGCGGGAAACCACGATTTCACCCTGGATGTCCCCGTGTTCAAATCCAAGGTTGCTGCGGCTGAAAAATACTTCAATGAACCCCTGGAACCAACCCTTCTTGAAACCACGTTCGGCCGTTACGGACAGGCAAGGGAACTCTTCGAGCTCTTCAAGAATGACGGCATCATTCTGCTCGATGAGGGGACGCACCAGTTCAAGCTGGCAAATGGGGCTCAGCTGACGATATACGCGAGTCCCTACACCCCGTCTGTGGATGGCTCGGGCTTCTCCTACACCGCAGACGCTGGTCATGAATTTCGGATCGAAAAGGGCGTGGATGTTGTGCTGACCCATGGGCCGCCCAGGGGCATATTGGACCACGGTTGCACTGAAGAGAAGGTAGGGTGTCCAGATCTCTTTGCGGCCGTTGCCCGCGCACGGCCCAGATTGCATTGTTTTGGCCATGTCCACTGCGATTGGGGTGCCATGTTGGCCTCCTGGCGCCAGGACAACTTTTCCGAAACGCTGTCGCATGTCAACGCCATCGACAACGACAGGTCCGTCGTCATCGACAGGCTGCCTCGCACTGTCGCCGAGAAAAGAGAGAAACTGGCATCTCACCCTGGCACCCGCAAGACCAGCCACTGTGCAGACAGCGACCACCCGCTCACGCCTGACGAGCAGACACTGTTTGTGAACGCGGCAATGCAAGGCACTGAAGATTTCCCGCTGCATCCGCCGTGGTTAGTCGATATCGAGTTGCCGAGAGCCCCTTGATCCACCTATGTAGGTCCTGTCTGGCATGCACGAGTTGTCGCCCCCGGTTTATCTACGGCCTGTCCGGTGGACGCACCTACAACACACGTGTCAAACCGTCGATCGTCCTTGCAACCCCCTCTGCAACAATATACATACTTTGATGGATCCGGAACAGGTTTTGACGTAGCAGCAGCTATTGAAACAACTCCAATGACATCAACTACATCGCTAATGGAAGGCTTCTGAAAGCGGAATTCCGAGCTGACAGAACTCAACATCCAGCCCGGGTTAGATCTACGCTTAGCATCACGCAACCAGAGGTCATGAAATCAACGCATCAGAGTAAGCTATGCGCAAGAGCTGTGCGCATCAAGTCACGGGGCGGCGGATATGGAGGCGCGGGAGATATCTTATCACAAGAACCTTATATTCCCATCAGAGCGGTCTATTCTGGAGCGATCAAGGCGCAAGGCGCTTCGCAGAGTCAATGGCCATGGCGCCGAATTCCGGTTCATGGCACTATCAGAGCTGGTCCGAGTGCAAGTCCTAGCACCTGCTGTGGAAAGCCAGGACGTGGGGACCCGGGTGGGCGTATTGCCCTTTGTTTTTCTGTGAATGGCGGATATGTAGGTACTTACCCTGATCGGAGCGAAGTCCGCAGTTCTTGCAGCAATTCTACTGAAATAGAATCGATAAAAGCCTTATTACTCCCCACCTTTTCACACTTTCATTCATTGCCAGTGGTTAATCCGCGGTATTGCGACTAAATTGTTGGAAGCGTTGCAGCGTATCACCACTGAAAGCATAGGATTTTCTCCCGATCCTATTCTCTTCTGTAGAGAACACGAGCTTGTGAGATAATTCGTCGTCGCTAGCATGGGCAAATATCGAATCACCGTTCATGTCAGCGGCAAGTTTCTCGAGGTGATGCCGGGCTCCGCGCAGAGGCGACGATTATCAGGCTCGATGGTTTCTCGATGCAGTCAATTGTTGAACAGATTCTGCTCAGGGGAAAACAAATCCCACGCGACCATCGCTACGCTCCAGATATCTCCTACCCCTATCCCTTGCGGCTCCAGCCCATCTGCAGGACCTCTTTCCGGGGATCTGTACCGATTGGGGACTATTTCACCATCAGATCCCAGATATAGCACGGCAGCACAGAAATATACACCAGGGGAGTCAGATGGAACAGCAGCCAAGGCGGCTTCTCCGACACGAGACAGCGAGATATTGCTGTCAGAGGCCTGTAGCCTCCAACTAATCGATCGATCGAGCGTTGCGGACATGCTGACGAAGAACGCCTCCCAGAGCAGACTCCCATCCACTTCCAATATCATTCTGAGCGCGACGGCAAACGCATCCCTTCCCAGGCGACGGTGGACGGCGCGCTGTTTATAGAGAGAATCTATAGAGAGAATCGGGGTGTCTCCCGTCTTGCCGCGCGCTGCCGCCGTACCTAGCCAGCTGTCCCTGTTCCTCCATCTCCAGTACATACATCGCGTTGTCTGTCCCCCGGTGCGATTGTCTTCAGACATGATCAATCTAAGAGTCAGCTACATCAGAGACTTGATGAAAAGCGAGAGAGGGAGAGCATGACAAGTTATCTGGCTTTGAAGGGCTGCCGCTCTGGGAATTGACCGGTCTTCAGCTTTTCCCCAAACACATCACTCCACACTGGTCGACCAACTGGGCTCGCGAAACCAAAATCCTTGTGGACAGAACTCTTCACATGGCGACTGCTCAAGGGCGTCATCGATCATCCTGCAAGGCATCCTCGATTTCACCGACTCAGCACACTTGACGCGCGATCAACGTGCCAGGGCAAAGAGCAGACCCGACCGCATTCTCACCCACTTTGAGCCAGCAGAAAGCAGCTCATCAACTACCACCGACCCTCACTCGCACGTCTAAAACTACAAGTACGCGCGGTCGGGTGAATCGAGAGATATGTTTGTCCGTGCATTCTTTGAATGCCTGCAGCTCCAGTTGGATGGTGATGATATCATCGACTTTACCGACAACAACCTCCGACAGAGACTTGTGCTTGACTTGCTGACGTGCTTCTCGAGAATTTTTTCCTCCCAAGTCAGTCTTGTTCTCGTTCGCGACTCCTCTCACCAATTTATTCAATGTGGGCTAACTCCTCTTGTAGCGGTTGCATCGAGCAAACAGACGCCACAGCCATCCTCTGCTCCTCGTTCTTCAATCCAACGAGCGCAAGGAGGTGAGTATGAACTTCCTGGCACTCCCGACAGGTGTCGGTCCTTCGGGGCTTCTGCATTCAGCGTGATCGCCATCGCTGTCCTCTCACGTAAATTCGACCGAAAGGAGCAGAGGCGCGTTTCAAGAGAAACGGTGCCAACGCGCTGAATGATGATGGCAACCTGCTTCCTGGAGGCTCCTTTGATTCGCTTGAGTTGGTCACATTCTTCCGCATTGCTTAACACAAATCAAAAGTGGTTCTTCCTCTTAGAGCTCCTATATATATATATATATTTGCTCGCTAACACTACTGATAGGACCCTACGCCAAAAGCTGCTCTTTCGATCCTTGACATGTTTGACAAGGAAGCTGCCTATGGTATTGATATTGATGAGCCACGCAATGCCTTGGGCCTCACTCATCTTCTCCATGAGTATTTTGGCGAGTTCAAAGTCTACTTTGAACCTGTTCCAGATACCAACATACATACCATATCAAGACATTTCTGAATCCGTGCCTGCTATCTGGTGTTATTCCTGTCACACGGACTCTACCTGACAGCTGATCGAACGATCGACCCTCCCTCGCCTCGGCTCCTGGCCATATTCTCCACCTTTCAGCCGCAAAGTCTTATTGACACAATCCTCAAGGATAACTAGGGAGGAAGGGCATAAAGGCGGATGGCTCCACGGAGATGGCGTATTAGTGGGACTTGATTGTGAACACTCTGCGTAATGTTCACGGTTTGAACATGCCAAACCCGTTTCCGTTTCAACCAATCGCGAACTTCGATTGGTAAGTGATGTGTATCTTTTCCCTTTCTTGCTCTATAGGAAGGATTGGAATAATGGCCTGCCTTGAAGTTCATTATTTTAATGCCTTTTTAAAGCCGATAGAAGTGGAACACTTACCATGTCAGCGTGGCAGGGCAGGACCCAGGGGACTAGCGATAAGGGCCGCAAGGGAAACGAATAGTGTTTGCTATTAGTTTGTCTGGTCCTTTCGGCCGACTAACCCTAGCCAAAACGGCTCCAGACTCGGCTGCATCCAGCTCTCAAGGACATGAATTTTGGCCGATTGTCATCTCTACATGGACTGCCGTACTCGGTCCTGTATGATACCAAGAATCACCCGACTGCCACGCCTCCTAGCAGGCGACAGGCGGCAAGCATCCGTGAGCGGACTCATAAATCAAGCAAGGGTTTCATTGTCGGTAATGTATGTGCTTCACACATAGTCGTGGAATTCTAGTTTAGCTGCTTCCTTCATCGACAAAGTCAATGATCACGTCTTGCTTCCATCAGACATTTCGTTCAATTCCATTTCATTGCCATCGCCACTGCATTCAAGTCAACCATATGTCATCTCATTCAACGTCTGGCTCCCAGACAAGGCCCCAACTTTTTTGGTATGAATTCATCAAAGCCGTTGAGAACCTCGAGAGGCATCCGCCAGGTGGACATCACCTGTGCATATGGAGATGTCGTCCCGGCTCGGTATAAGGTCGTGCACGAGTTCGGCTACGGAGGCTATTCAACTACTGTGGCTTTTGTCGGGATAACCACTCGAGAGCCTGTGGCTGTCAAGGTTGGAACTGGAGTTCCAACCCCCAAAAAGTTGAATTTGTCAAGATTCTTAAGCCTGGAACATGCCGGTCGAGCGATGATACCTATTGCATTGGAGTCTTGGACCAATTTGGTCTTGACGGTCCAACGGGAAGCGTCCCGGTTGTCACAACACCAGCAATGCAAGCCTGTCTGCGAGAAGGAAGGTCGTTTGGGCGTCTATTTTAGTTGAGACAGCCCGCTCTCTTGCTGCGCAGTTGGCCCTGGCAATGACATTCACCCATGCTCAAGAGATAGTCCACGGAGGTGGGTCTTGTTATTCCCATGTCTCTATCGCGGTGACTGTAGAAATGTCTCTGCTAGATCAAAGCGACGTGGACACTAGTCTTCACTTGGGCAATGTCCTCTTGCGTCTCCGGCTGATTGCTCTCAATTCAGCAGTTATACGACAAGTTTGGTGAGCCCAACTCAGAATCAGTGATCCGACCCACGGCAAGCTATAGTCTCGCTTGGAAAACCATCAGAAGAATCCTTCCTCAGAGACCCGAGTGCTCCTATCTGACTTTGGGGAGACTTTCGTACCAGCAAGGGAAGAATCGCAATGAGTCTCACACTCCCACGTTCCTTTCGACCGCCTGAGGATTGATCTGAGCCAGACCACACAGCCGTTCGTTCCCTGCGGATGTTTGGAGCTTGCCAGGGAGGTATTTCATCAGTGAGTCCGGTGAACCGGCTTCAAGCCCCGATCGATTCAATCAGACGACATGGATGAGCGTTTGACTCGCGGCGAGAGGCCGGGACCGCCGTTTGACATGCGGAGAAAGAGACGGTGACAGTTATGTTGATATCAGTACGCGGCCGAAGCGGGATCGACGAGGTCGAGCAGGCTGTAGCTCCGACTGATGATGTCAGTCATGCGAAGCCCCGCTGCCGCAGGATGGATATATCTCAAAGCTTCCACACTTGCAGTAATACCTGAGAACCTCGACCTTGGATGCTTCACTCTTTGAATAACATCTTCCGCGACCATAACGGTCAGGATGCAAACCTGTAAACATACCAGCCAATGCGCACACGTAGGCATCCTTCGCACAGTGGACTGTGCAGGCGGGATCAGTCAACTCCATGTACCATGTAGAGCTATCTACCCTACACCGGATGTCGTAGCACTCCGCCTTCACCCCGAGCCATCAATGACCGGACGCACCACGCTAGCCGTGTCTAGTAAGGTAGCGCGGGTAGCTTCCGCCTTCCCCGCAAACCTTGTTTGAGCCTCACTCGTTTCTCCTGACGAGATCGACGGGCAGTGAAAAGAAAAAAAATCTGAGAATATCTGAGCAAGTCGTCTGGCAAGAAGAAAACTAATCAGGTAATCAAGTAAGTTTCGCATTGATACTTTACATCCAAGCTCGACTGCACTCCAGCACCAACTACGAAAGGGGTTTAGCCGGAATGCGTATATGATCATGATCAGTGATAGAAAATGCTTCATCATGTCGTCATGGCACATGCTAGTCTAGATCGTTGGTGGCTGTTCACCCTCGTGGAGGATCGCCAATCCTCCCATGCTCTCGAACCTGAGTGCCGAGTGCTACGTCGCGAATGGCGCCGTGGCCGCCTCGGTCGCGAGAAGCTCAATCCTCCGCTGGTACAGCGTCATCGGATGCATCAGCAGGTCGCCAAAGACGATGTCGCGGAGGTCGGAGTTGTGGATGAGGTGCGCGGACACCCGGTCGGGGTTCCTCCTGCGGTCGGAGTCGCCCATGTTATCCGTGGCGCGCCGGAGGAGGATGAGTTGGCCCGGGAGACTGAGCGCCGGGCGCGGCACGGCCCAGGTGGGTCTTGGCTCGAGGGTCAGCGTCTGGGAGGAAATGGACGATGACGATGGCGAGAAAAGAGCGGAAAAGGACGTCGAGCGGCGTGTCCGGCGGTGGTCCCTGCGGCCCCGGTCCTTGCCGCGGTCCTTGCCTCTGGTGCTGCCCAGAAAGCGGAACCTCTTGGGGGCACCTCCGCCCGTGTCTGGCGGGCCGGTGCGCGGCTGCGGCGGGGGCGGGGGCGGGGGCGGGGCGTTGTACAGGTCCAACAGCGAGCGCACGTAGGGCTTTTCGGCGCGGGCCACCGGGTCCCCCTCGTTGATGAACGAGTAGAAGAGCCACTTTGCGAGGCGTGGGTCGGACGGCTTGTGCAGCGGCCTCTGCGCGACGGGCGGCGCGCCAAAGGTGATGCAGTGGATGCGCTTGAAGTGGCGGCGCAGCGCGATCAGCTCGGATCGCGGCGTGGCGGCGAGCATGTGCGCGTAGAGCAGGCTTGCCACGGCGCCGCCGGCGGAGTGGCCCGTGATGACCAGCGACGTCGCGGCACCGCGCGCGGGGTTCTCCTGGAGCAGCTGGCGGAGGCGGGCGGCGACGGGCGCGACCATCTGCCGGGCGGCCGCGAGAAAGCCCGCGTGGCAGGCGTTGCGGAGATCGTCCAGGAAGTCGTGGGGCACGGCCGGCTCGGAGTCCAGGTTGGTGGCCCAGTCCCGAACGGAGAGCGTGCTCCCGCGGACGGCGAAGACGATGAGGTTCAAGTGGTCGAGGGCGACGGACTTGATCGCCATGGTCCGGCGGGAGTCGATGTAGGACTCCTTCTCCATGCGCGTGGGCTTCCGGTAGGCCCGACCGGCGAACTGGGCGGCCAGGCAGAGCAGCGGCCAGGTGGGGAGGTGCAGACGCAGCGGCGGGAGACCGGGGGGCAGCCGGGCGTTGGCGTAGCCGTGGACCTTGGCCAGCCAGGGGGCGTTTGCCGACGCAAAGCCCCCGGACGATTCCACATCGGCCTGGCACTCTGCGGGGACGGTGGTCCCGTCGAGCCTGGGCACTATCACCCTGTAAGACACTATGCCTATCAGGCGGAGACAGCGAAGAAACCACGTACCATGCTCGGTGGGGCGCTGAGCATCCATCGCGTCGACGACCTGATCAAACTCGGCGGGGGTGAACGCCGCCGCGACATGGTTCAGGGACGAAGTATCTGACAACGGGTCGGACGGGTGGCTGCTGCGACTGCTCCAGAGCGTGAATGAGGAGGTCGTCTGGTCTCTTGGTGGGTGACGGTGTCGATGCGGCGGTCGGTGACGCGGGCTGGGGACACGGCCGGCAGAGTCCGCAGACGCGCGGCCCGAGGGAGGCGTGCGCGGGAGATGGGCGACATGGTGACGACGGGGATCGGGGAGGTCGCCGCCGTCGTCGTCGTCGTCGTCGTCGTAGTCTGCGGGACTGTATGGGATGAAGGGCGACGGCGACGGCGACGGCGCAGGAGGGGCGTGGTCGACGAGGCCGTCCTGCAGGGTCAGACGCTGATACCGTCGCACAAGCAGTTTTTCTTCTTCTTCTTCCCTTTCTTCTTCTGTTTCTTTTCCCTGGAGGGCGCGATCGAGGTGCGGGGGCAGCAGGAAGCCGGGGAGATAGGAGCTGGCGGGCCGGCCGCGGAAGGAGGCGCGGAGGTCGCTGAGGGGATCCTCGTGGTCGTCGAAGGCGACGGAGGAGGAGAACCGGGGCGGTTGCGACATGGTGTTGAGCAAAGCCAGATCGATATACCGACCGCACGGAGTCTGGATGGATGATCAGACGGGCGCGCGGCCGCAACGGCTGGTCCAGGGGAGAGACGTCGACGAGCAGCGCACAGAGAGAGAGAGAGAGATCATCAGAGCGTAGACGAGAGAGAGAGATCATCGAACAGAGCGCAGACGCGAGAGAGCGGTCGATCGACCCCAGCGAACGGATCGTCCGTCCGTCCTCCCAATGTACGTCCACAGCAGCTCTCTCAGCGAGGCATCGCGGTTCCGTGGTACAGCATCGAGGTGCAGCGCAAGGAGCTCGGTGATCGACGACGCGGAGGAAGAGGCGTCCTCTGCTGGTCGTGCGGTCTCCAGGCCCGCACGTCAAGCCCCGTGGATACCATCGTCTCGCGTTGTGCGCGAGTGTCCACGTACGGGTCTCTCGGTCGCTGGGAGGAAGACGAAGGGATGCCTTGCGACCGACGACGGGGCGCAAACCTCGCGCCAACCACGCCTCGCAGCGTCTCGCGAGGCCAGCCAGGAGGATGGCCGCGTGTCCGTGCTGGCGGGCCGTTGTCGTGGCGCAGAGGCAGGGCAGGCATTGGGATCATCGTGCAGAGACTGTGCTGCAGTCAAAAGGGGGGTCAGCCGTCGGTCTGTCTCTCTATGACTGCCGTACGCGCGCCGAAACGGGGAAAAATGAGATGAAAAAATCCCACCGACGATCGACCGACAACCCTCGTTTCAACGTCAACGGCCTGGAAGCGATTTATCAATGATACATCATCCAGATGAGTTATCGCGCCACGCCGACCTGATGGGATGTCTGCTGATGAAGAACTGACGAGATATATATATATATAGTATTTGCTGTGCCGTGTGCGCCATCACATCGTCCTCGACGTCGAGTGCCGGGATAGCAAGGCGGGATATAGACGGCTCATCTGCCAGACCTAATCACCCCTCTGTGAAAGCGATACGTCCAACCTGTGTGCGAGAACAACCGGGTCTCTGCTCGTTTGATTCTTCTTGTGGCAAGAGGATAGAGTTAGACCGATTGCGATGGGTTTAACGCCGTGCAACTCGCAGCACTTCTCGGGGTCAGAGCACCGGTACAGAGCGGACGGTTAGACAGATGATGATGTCTTTGTTGTTATGGAGCGGATTCACGGACAGACTTGGGAAGAAGCCGGGACTCGCCTCTGCTGGTGTATGACTCTGCGACTGGCCTTTCAACTACGCCAATTTATTCATCGAATGAGGGCCCAAACATCAACGACCGCCGGGTCTCTGCCAACGGGACATGCAGATCAGTCTGGCGAGATGATTCTCATGGGCTCCCTTCACATGCGAGTCCAGAATCTATCGCTGCCTTTATCTGCTTCTGGCTCCATTTTGTTCCGCCATCGCGACGTAAACTTGGGAAGCATCGAGTTCTCTCCATCCCCCCCCCAGCATGACTCTAAACTGCCTCCCTGTCCTCGGGCGCCTGGACGGGCTCTCTCCCCAGGAGCTTTCCTCGTCAGTTCTTCTGGCACCACCTTACCTGCTCACTGCTTAACTTGCTCCATTTCATCTCAGTCCACCCTGACTGCGCCTATTCGTAGGAACCCGCCACAGTCTTATACCGACGAGGCGTATCGTCCATCCTTATTGACCCAGTCTTCCTACCCAAGAGATGGGCCTCGGAGGAAGACAGCTCCCGGGGACTAAGCCTCGTCCTCAACCTGACTACGCCGTGGGATTCAGGCGATCCGCCTCTGCAGTTCATCAGCTCGCGCAGCTTCAGCCCGTCGTTGGCGGCGTCACTGAAACGTCGTCCGTCATGGCCACGCACTACATGTGCTTCCCGTTCCTGACAGGTGAGGTCAAATGCGGTGCAGCCCACAGCGCTACTGTTGCCGTGAGAGCTATTGTTGAGCTGTTCATGCTATTACGCGCGAGAAAGAGGTCCATCGGGAAATCGTCGCCTTCTCCATCTCACACGACCACTCGACAGTGAGGATATATGGTCATGACGCACTGATCGCCGAGCCGCAGACCACCTTCTACCGTCACCCTATTCGCAGATCTGACTTGACCGAACCAGGCGGTAGAGAGAAATGGACAGCATACAAATCTACAAGGAATCTGTCCGACCCATGGATGCCAACTCATCACAGAAGAATCTGCTCTGCAAGAGATCAGCTACCGGACGTGGAATTTTGATGGCTCGGAGATGGAACCCCGGTCCTCCCAACAATCCAACGCCGAACCAATACCGGCACAAGACGATGGGGACAGCCAAGTCCCCTGAGCTATAATGACACTGCAAGTGTCACGCCGACCACTACTACTTTGGTGAAGAAACGCAGGTGTTTACAAGGCCAAGGAATAAGCCGTAAAATGTTTTTTACTTCAGCTAGGCCTTGGAAGGGAGAAGCGCACGGTCAAGGTTGAATACTCTTTCCCCGTGTGTCGCTGTGTCGATGTCATCGTTGTATAACCGCTCCGTGCGGACGGGAGAGCAGCCCAAGAACGTGCGAGTGGTTGGCATGACCTCGACGCTTCGACGGCTTGCGCGTCGGCTGCCGCGGGAAGAGACCGTCCGCTGTCTTTCCGGGCTGGCTGACAGAGATTGACTTTTGGACAGGGCTGCATTCCACGTCCTGTCGATATATTCCTGTGAATAGCGTTCTGGCGAGATCCCGACCAAGATCAAGCCTCGAGCGTAGGAGATGATATCATCCAGTGAATACTGACCCTATGATCGTGGCAGATGGAGCCGTTCCCGATCCATTACCGGGGACGTGCGTGCCGTGACGGCCAGCGTCTCTCGTCACTGGCACCGCCACCGAGGAGTGGTGGTGGTCTCTTTCCCTTCACCTTCAGCGTGCCCTCAGGCCCATCCTTAAAGAGTCTGCGCAGCGCGTTCTTGTGCAGATTGGTTGGCTGATCTGTATCTTTCATTCTCTATATCCAATACTATATATATTATATATAGTCACGCTTATATATAGCATCCTCTGCAGCAGGGTACGAGACTGAAAGAAATCAATCAATCAGGATAGAGAAGGATAAGGACAGACTGGGTGACGGACCAGACTGCATCCAGCTCGATCCACAAAGGGGCGATCCCCGCGCCAGAGAGCTTGATGGTGGTTCATCACTTACAGGACCGCGACAGACTACAAGATTGTGGCTGCTCAACTTGCCTTGAAGACGGATATGGCTTTGCCTCGTGGACCACTGCTGTGGAAGCTCTTCTCCGAGTCGCCAGTCTCACCAAATGGCATCGTCCACACCTCTCTGCAGCCCTGCATAGGCTGGCTGGTGCCGGTGCTCCACGCGCCGACGCTGTGCTCCCAGGTGTGAGCTGCAACCCGTCGACCACGCTGTCGTCTCGCCTCGCCGGACTCCGGTCGAGTGGTACGACTCTGCAATGAGACAGCGCTGGATCGTGGAGATTTTGGATCGTTGACAGCGCGACACCTCTTGGCATGTTCCCTGTTGTGGTAGAGTGATTATCTGCTCGACACATGACAGTTGGCCCCGGAACCAGGGACTACAAGTCGGTAAAGCAGGTCAGCGGCGGCGTTCAGGAGAGGCCGGACGGAGATGAAAACGGACGAGGTGCCTGGGGGAACCAGGCGCCTGGACAGAGCAACCAGAAGAATCTACCTGCTCTGACCAACTCGACAATCTCCTGTGAACAACTGGAACTTTCAACATGACGAACTAATAAAAATGTTTAGTCAGAGATGTCAAGGGAAAAAAGAGGAAGACAGTCATGCTGACAGAGCTTGGACAGTCCACGAGTCATTTGGGCTGAGAGGCTGAACTGATTCAACCCTTGGAAACAGCAACGCTGACTGACTCGTACCGAGTCGATCATTGTCGTCGAGTGCTAATGGTGCATATACAGGAGGTTCTACGGACCCGGCTGCCGCTCCTCTCAGCACCCTGTCAGAACAAAGCCAGAACACTTGATGATGTATCATTGTCTTCCAAGATGCATGTTGAATTGTGATGTACACAGTCTGACCAGGCATTCGATTCCAAATCCACGACGAGACTGCCAGTTATTTATGTGGATCAACCTCCACCAGCTTTTACAAATTCTCTGATAGCAGAACTAGGCTCCTTCGCAGGGTTAGGGTGAGAGCTGATTGAATGTGAGAGGACTTCATTGTTGGAGAGGTGATTCTGTATAATGGGGTTGGTGGTTGATTTGCTCAGAAACCGTCGGGCGTGAACGGAAAATCTCCATCTCTGCGCCCGGCTGCAGTACAGTACTTTGTCGTATCTTTCTGCTCTCGCCTGTTCTGGCTGTTCGGGCGATCTCAACGACAACCCGTCTGGTGGTGGGGAAACGGATGACGGGGCCGGCAGGGCAAAAGGTGGGAGATTCCACCACTAATCCAGTCGATCTGGAGGATACCAAGTGCCGGGTGAAGAAAAGAAGCTCCAGTCGAGGCTGCTTTGAAAGCTACCAAGGTCGTCTTTCTCAAGTGCTACGGCGAAATTGCGGTCAGGGCTGCCGGCCACGAGGAGCCAGTGCAGGAGGGTCCAGCTGGGACGTGACTGCTCGAGATTCCGGGTTTCACCGACTACATTGCGGCGCGTACGAGTACGTTGTCTATGAATGTTCACTGATACTACACAGATCGACGGGCACGACGGCCCGGCGTCATGCGGTACGGATGCCATGGGGCGCGCACGGCACACTGCCAGCACCTACCACATCAACGACACTCACTCCCACTCTTTTTACGCCCTTGAACCGGCTCGAGGACCCCGACGTGAACGATCTCCTCCGCTGGGGGCTTTCGCTTCTTCGCCGGCTCCATGGGTCCCCTCGTCTGCTCACAATGTACGCTTGCATATCGCAGATATGCCGCAAATGTTCCCGGCTCGACATCCTTGTGGTGGTGCTTGGGGTCATCCCAGAGCGCGGCAAGGGTCGTTTCCATGCTCCCATTGCCGTGGGAGAGCTTCATCGTTGCGCTGTTGGCGAGCATCTCGTCGACCATGAGATCCGCGAGCTGGTACTTTTCGTCGTCGCGCTCGACGTCGTCGCAGTCGCGTTTCAGGCTCAGCAGCTCAAACTGCTTGATTCCGTTCCATGCCGTGCGAACCTGCATCGAGTACATCTCGGGGATGGCGTCGAAGAGACATATCTTCTCTTCCCAGTACTGCAGTCCGTTGAATCCGTCGTTGGGGTCAATCAGCCGTATCAGCCGATCGAAACACCGGCACTGCGCGAGATAGTCGTCCCAGGTTCCCGGGGCAGAGTCTTGGACGTTCGGCCCCAGATTGGGCTTGTCGGCCGCCTCTGCACCCGCCACCACCACCAGGAGGGGCAGGTGCCGGAGCAGAGGGTGGTTATGGAACCCGGTGGCCTCCGTTGCACCGCCTTGCCAGAGCGCAAGAAAAATGTCGTGCCATCGCTTGATGAAGCCATTTCCTCGCTTCGCGGCGATGAAGCCGTTGAGCATGGGCTGCGTTGTTAGGGGCATGTCCAAGTACGTGAAGCCGACAATCTCACATGCGTTGGACGGGTCTTCGATGATGTTCCAGCAAATGTCCTCGAGGTGCCGGAAGAGCATCATGCCGACGTCCAGCCAGACACCGCCGTAGAGATAGAGCAGCGGGAGACGGACCAGATCTCCCGCGTGCGGGCCGGCATGCGGGCCAGTCATGTTGTCGGCGTTGAAGGCCTCGGGAAGAAACGACGGGTCGACATACCGCGACACGTTCACGGCCGACCCGGGCACCCGATCGAGAACCCGCACGGTCCAGTCCGGACCCAACCTGCGCACCCAGCCGATCACGTTTCGCTGCGTCCATGGCGCCATGTTGTCAAAACCGCTGTGCCAGAACGCCCACACGTTCTTGTCCGACGCAGTTGGCGCCCGGTACGATTTCAGCTGTGCGATAATCTCTTCGTCGGAGCGACGATCGATCCGCGACTCGGGAATGAGCCTTAGACCCTGGCCGAGACGTGGGAGAGGTGCAGCGGACTCGGTCGACGATGTCCGGGAGAGCGAGGGAGCACTGGATGACAAGGAGGAGATCGAAGCGTCCATTGTGACTGCTCTTTTTAAATCGTGGTCGTTTCCCACCCTATCCCCTGGACCAACTGACCTTTTTTTTTTTTCCTTCTTCTGAACGGGTCGATTTTCTAGAGAGCGAGGCCAAGCTCGCCTCGAGCAGAGCGGGAGCCTGCGTATTTAACTACGCGTCAGCTCGCTAGCCCTGACGACTGTAGTGCCATGTGTCCACGTAAACCTGCTGACCCTGCTGTCTCCTGCCAAACTCACGAGGAGAGCGAGGGAGAGAGAGAGAGTCATGAGGTCATGCAGATGCCGCGCAAAATTCAAGAAGCGCCGAAAAAAAAGTCTCATTTTCTTCTGAATTTCGGAGCTGTGACGCTGCCAGGGGGACATCTGCAACCCGGCCCCGCATACGGCGAGATGCAGATTTCGCCAACGCCTCCACTCCTGCAGAGATCGGCCATCGACAAAGCTACTGCAGAGTCAGCATGGGGCGGTTATTGGCCAGGATCGAGAACGGGGCCGCCGAATTTTTTTTTTTTTTTCCAGCTTGGCAGAATCTGCCTTGCAAAACAAGATCCACAAAAGGCTTGCTCCTCGCTTTTTGCTGTGCACATCACCATCCCTCCTCGAGGCATCCGCGTGCGAGATATCAACAAACACTGCAATCTCGCAGCGAGACTGGCCAGGGCGTACCTGCGAATCCAGACGAGCCGTTCTGCTCCGTGCAGGGCCTTGACTCGGCCAGCAGCCGCCTTTCCCCGCTCCATGGGGAAGAGGAAACGTGTGAGTGTCACTCTGCCGGACCCCTGGCCACGGTTGCAACGAACCGTGACAATTCGGGCAGACGGCGAGTGCAGGGTACCTCCATAACGGTATGTCGTATCGTCCTTGTCCACGTCTCCTACCTGGTGCCGATGGGTCGCACAGCTCCAAGCATCGTATTTGGTATCACCAACCTACCGCATTGGCGTCGGCTACTCGGCCAACGAGGACTGCGCTGTTGCTCATGCACGCATGGATCAGATCCTGGCATGGCAGCTCCCCCAACATCGAGTTCCGTGCAGGGCGGACGTACATGGACCTTTGCTGTGCTCTTTATTTCGATCCCGCACCGTGCACCCTGATGGACAGTGTCTGAACCGAGGACGCCGTCGTGTCTGCGGCATCACAAGTGAGATCTATGCCTGGACATGCAAAGTCAGCAACGGCTCGTTGATGCTGTAACGTACATTTATATAACTAAAACCATCTCTTCAATGTGCATTCCTGAGGTGAGGGAAGCCTTAGTCAGCGACCTGCCTCGGGATAAAATCTGCCCGAAGCCCTAACCCTAGCTTCTTTATTAGACTCACGCTAGGCCCCGAGTGGCACCGCTAGTCTCAGTTGGGAATGGTGCCGGCAGCAATCCCGTGTGGGGCCGTCCGCGTCCCAAAAAAACGTTAACGTATTTCACCGAGCCACCTCTCCACTACGCGACGGTCTTCAACTTCAAGAAGGAATATGTGAACCACAAACGCAAATCAAGCTTCATATCAAGAAGGAAGAATTCTCTAGTTATGGAGGCACTCAAAAAAGGTCAAATCTCAAATATTCGAGCTGCAGCAAAGCTGTACGATGTTCCTCATTCTACTCTTACCCATCGAATCATGGCCGTACAACACGAAAGGATCCTCAACGCCAGAACCAAAAACTGACCTCAACTGAAGAATCAGTGCTTGTCCAGTGGATACTATCCATGGAGGAGGTTTGCCGCGCGGGTGAGCTGTGCGAGAAATGGCCAATCTCCTTGCCAACCGAGATGGCTCTGCCTCTCCACCGACTGTTGGCATCAACTGGTCAATCGATTCATCAACCGCCATTCTGAGATAGAGACCCAATTCTTCCAATTATATGACTATCAGTGAGCCAGATGTGAAGATCCCGGGATTATTCGACAATGATCTGAGCTTGTACACAATACCATTCAGAAGTATGGGATTGCACAGGAGGATATATACAACTTTGATGGGATTGACTTTCAGATGGGGGTTATTGGAACAGCCAAGGTTGTTACTGGGCTTAGAGGACTCTCCGTCCAAAGCGTGCAGCCTGGAAATACAGAATGGGTCACTGTTGTTGAAGGGATCAATGCAACTGGCTGGTCATTGCCACCATGATTATCTTTAAGGGGACATGGCATCAGGCTTCTCGGATGACTGGAGGATTGAAACAAGTGAGTCTGGATGGACAAATGAGAAGCTGGGATTGATCTGGCTCAAAGAGGTGTTTGATAAAGGCGCTCAAGCTCGTACGATTGGCCAGTATCGACTCCTGATTCTGGACGGACATGGCAGTCATCATGGACCTGAGTTTGACCAGTTCTGCATGGAGAACTCAATCATTCCTCTCTATATGCCAGGTCACTCCTCCCATCTTCTGCAGCATTGGATGTGGGCTGTTACTCTCCTCTGAAGCAAGTATACAAGAAAGAGGTGGAGAAGCAAATGAGGCTGGAAATCAACCACATTCATAAAGATGAGTTCTTGACCATCTATCCTTCTGTTCGTCCAGCAGTTCTAAGTGAAAAGAATATTCAGAGTGGTTTCAGAGCTACAGGAGTGGTTCCATATGATCCAGAGCAAGTTTTGCCCAGCTCAGCACTCATATGCATACACCAACCCCTCCTGGAACTTCTCATAGCTCCCAAGCTTCCTGGGCCACAGCCACGCCTCACAATGTACAACAACTGGAGTGAGTGAGAAAGTCAAGAAGTATCCCAAGCGCGTACGCAGAGTCCACTAGTCCAACTACTCGAGCTCTGGATCAGCTGGTCAAGGGTTGTCAGATGGCCATGCACAGTGCTGCTATTCTGGCAGCAGAAATAAGGCATTAAGAGCTGCAAATTCCAAACAAAAGAGAAAGCAGAGAGACATCGTATGTACATAAGTCAGGGAGAGGGTTTGACTGTCCAAGAAGGGATGGATCGCGTACGAAGGCTCAATGAAGACCCAGAAGGGGTGGTCGAGCAGCCTGCGGACCGACCACAAAAACGAGTGGCATGCCACTGCAGTATATGTGGAGCTGTTGAGAAATTTTACCACAGGCAGAATCTGAGATATCCGCTCTGTCAGGCGTGACCAGCTTGCAGTAGCCCGGACGCGTATCCCGCCGTGCGAGCGCCAAAGACGCTGGACATCCATGTCACGGGCCTCGTTGAATTGGAGTCTGCTGATGGCGAGCAGTATGCTTCGTGTCGAATAAGTCGAGGAAAGTGGTAGAGGGCAAGGAATACGGTGAAATCGGGTCCTGCCCGGACCATGCCCTACACAAGTCCAGGGCAGCGGGCGGACATGGATCTGTGGGCAGCAAGCGTCGAGCTCGCGCCCGGTCTTTGCAGCAAGTACGGGACCTTTTTATCCATGGCATGGTAGCAACGTCATTCCGTCCAACCCGCCCAAGCTTCAGATGCTGCTGACGATGATGCTACTGCTGACCACTAAGGACCCCCACAGGGTGATCTGGACACGAGATAGAGATCGGACTGCACCGCGGCCCTCTGCCGGAGTATGCCAACATCCATGTACAGGGCCTTGATTACACCTCGAGGCCGAGGTTCAACGCTGTAGATAAACTTAACCAGTAGTCCGTAGTGGGTTCCAACTCCGCGATCAACGATGCGTAAGCTTGTCCGTCATCTGGAGACTCCAGAACCCAGTGGCCTGCTCTTGACAACAAATCAGGGCCATGAAATGGGATTTCAAATTCAGCCATTCCTTTCCAGTCCCGACAAGGTATGCAATCAGTATGCTAAATGGAAGCATGCTCAAAGGATCAGACGCCATCCTGTAAACGTCGAGACCGGGTTCTCGAGCTCGGCCACTTTGTTCTTCAGCACTCGACTGACCGAGTAGTCCTGCAGTTTTCACATTGGTCGTTGGCAAGATAACGCTGTCATGATTCCACTCTTTTCCTTCCATGAAGCCCATTCAATTTGCTCAAGGTCGTTCACAAGGTAAGCGCAAAGAGATATCTCTCCGGAGCGGATGTGAATCTGTAGACATGGACTGCTATTGCGCCGTCCCGCTGATCATCCCAAGCCATGAGTCCCATAGTACACTCCCTTGCCAGATGAACGAGTGGGTGAGCACACCAGTGTAGCTAGCTGCCTTTGGCACCCATCTCCTCTTCCAAGAAGCCGCTATTTTATTTCTTCCAAGTGTGATACGATAGTAGCAGGCTACCATGTCAGTCTGTATGGTCGCCTTGCAGTCCGCGTACCTAGAGGCAGCGTACGGTGCCAACAGGCCCCAGATTGTCATGATCTCCGTCAAACATCTGCAACCAAGCTGCTCCTTTCCGCCGTCGCGAACAGTCTTGAACGTCCTGTTTCGCTCCCGAGGCCCTCACTAGTCGTTCCTGCTCCGGCGCTTGATACATAGCTTTTGATGATGATGCGTGCAATGAGCCTCTTGTTGAAATTCAGGGGCATAACTCCTTCCGGACGCTGTTCGTTTTCACCCAGTGAACAATCTGCTCTCCCCACAAGCCCCAGCTCCCAAGTCAGAGGTGCCATCTCTACTTGTCTCGAACCGAAATATTGACTCCGCCATCAGTCTGGGCAAGACCTTGGAGAGATTGCGACCAACTTGTCGACTGTTGAACGATCAGAGGGGTGTACCAAAACGGTAGACGTTTCGGATTTTTTCTATTTGCCTCCACTTGGATGAATAGTAATATTCATGCTATAACTGAACTGAAAATCGAATCACCGTGTGTGGATGTCGATCCAAGAACAGACAGGTGAGCTTCACCTGCAGGGATGAATCTTTCATGAGATGCAGAACGATTCAGACAAGCCTGCATCAAAATTGCATACTGTTGCCCATTCAACAGTGCATTCCCCTTTCCTCAGTCTCGCAACACTGTCAGTCAAGTTGGTATTCTCCAGCTGGAGTTGTTTGACAAAGGGAGTGTGCCAGTCAGGATTATCTTGGGGCTTTGAGACTGAAGTAGCCAGGCTGTGTCTTTAATTGAATTCATCAAATGTGTAAGTTAACCATGTGCTTTCTCGCAGCCGCCTTAAGCAGAGATGGTGCCCGGTTAGATGATTAGAATTGAGCAACAGATTCTTATTGTCAAGAATCTGTTGCTCGTACAGCTGAGCCACAAAAATAGGTATGCAAGGATGGCATTGGAGTGTGATGTCTGTTCCTGTTCGCGGACCGCGGCAATGGAGTCTCGCAGACCCGGCAGAAACATGAGCGCGGACCAAAAGGCCAGGTCCGACTGGGCGACGAGCGTCAGGGGTGATCCGTCCGTCCACGTAGACACCTTGCAGGACGAGCTTGACGAGGAGTAGGAGGCAAGGTAGGTACTAATAGTGTGAAACTGTTTTCGGTCAAGTGCACCGCTGTCGATAGTTCATCCCTTGTCTCAAACGGATCAGTGAGATACGAGTACGGCAATGTCGAGGAAGTGATGGCATAGATATTCCGACGCAAGCGGTGCATCAGAAGCGAGGACAACTAGTAATTGACAAGTATCGACGGCTTCGTCAAAGAAAGTTCCGAAAAGCAGTGCTTGCAAACGTCATCTTGCTCTCCTTTTTCCTTTTCATGGAGAAGCGGATGGGGTCCGGCTCTCGGTCGCGGACTGCTGGTCAAGAGAGAGAAAGAAGATGCTTGTAGATTCCCTGCCCCGACGACGCTCTGTCGCTGTGACATTCGGGAGTGGATCCAGCTGGGTAACTCCCTTGGCTCAACTCAACGTTGGCACTGGCATAGTATCGAATATATATATATATATATATGGAGATGTAGTATATAGGAAACAAAGGGAGACAAGCCAGTCGAGAGACCTGGACAGTCTGCGGGAAGAGAGCGAACTTTATCTATCGTCGCTGCCAACTCCGCGGCGGCAGCTTCATGCATCCTTAGTGATGGGACGTGCAGTGACTAACTGCCTTCACTCCCTCTAGCAAGGCCCACGGGAATGCTCTCTGGATCGAGCAATGGATGCCAGTGATTGGCGATGCAGCAAATGAAAAGCAAACGGGAAGCCGAACAACAACGGCCTTGTCTTGGGATAAATACAGTGAGTAGGTGAGTGACTGGGATTCGGGGGAACGGCTCTCGTCACCCGGGCCAGAGGGACAGAGAATGGCTGGCCTGTTGCGTAGGCTGGACGGGACTGGATGGATGCGTCGGCGCCGTGAGTGCGGCGTCAAGAGTAATGAAATGTGGTCAGAGCAGCGGAGTAAAGTCTGGCTGATCTCGAGCCGGGCCCGCTCACCTTGCTTCCGTTGCCAGCAGAGTCGTTATGATGGACGCGAATGAACAAGGGACAATATAATATTGAATTACATTGTAGGCTGGTAAGCTGCAGGGGAGTGAATCACCGGTTCCATCATCACCCACCGAGCGGGAAATTGGCAGATAAAACCAAACAAGGAGGGGAGGAGGAAAGTGCGAGGACATGGAGGATCGGAATCGGTATGGATGGGTATATGCAATCTTTCTCTAAAAGTAAGTACAAAAGGGTACTTGGTTCGTACACGCAGAGTCGCTCACTGTCTATCTTATGCTGGATTATCAAGATGAAAAAAAAGATAAAAAAAAAATAAGAAAAAAGGAAAAAGAAATGCAAAAAAAGGGAGGTCCATCAACCCACGATAAGAATTGGTTAGGAAACTAGAATGTCGAGCTAAGGTTGATTACCGGGTATACCGCACCTCGTCCAGCACGGTCGCCCGCACCTGGACGATGGCGGTGATTTCCAGGATGAACTCGTAGAGGATCACCGCGTTGGTGAGAATGTGGCCCAGCGTGACGCCGGTGTCTGCCTCGGTGCCGTTCGTATCCGCGTTATCGCCGGCATCGTGGTCGGTGTCAGCCGGGGGACCTGCATCTCCGCCCTCGGGGGGATGTGCCGACGAGGAGGATTGTGGCCGGGGTTCCGTCGTCGCTGCCTCGGGGGTCTCTGCGGCGTCGTCTGCTCGTCCTGCCTCGCCATCGTCATGCTCGGGTGCAGGAGGTGTCGGCATCGCCGCAGAGTCGGACACGGACGCGCCCTCGTCGAGGTTCACCACCAACCGCCGGTTGAGTTCCCGCACAACCTGCTCCTTTCGCTGCTGGGACTGCGGCCGGGAGACGGATGGCTCGCCCGACGTTGCCGCCGACGCAGACGCGGAACCCGACTTGCTGCGCACCGGGTTCCGCGGCGACAGGCGGTCCAGGATCGACGCCGGCGTGGACGCCGAAGCAGACGCGTTCCGCGCCGTGGTGGGGGTCGACGCACCGCTCCGACCTGGCTGCGCCTGACGGGGCGCAAGCCGCGCGGCCAACTCGTCGTTCAGCGGGTCCCGCCCCTCGCTGATGAGGAGATCGCGCCGTGCCGCCAGCAAGATGTCAAAGTCGGTGATCTCGCGGCGCCAGGCGTCGAGCTGGCGGATGAGTTTCTGGAGCACGGCGGAGACGAGGGGGGTCCGGTCGGCCGGGGGTGGCCACTGGGGTTGTTCATACGGTGTCAATGTAGTCCCCTTTGCGGGGTCTCTCTGCAGTTCTTGTCGTTGATCCTGTCGCTCCTCTTGTTTCTGCTCGTCCTGCTCGTCCTGGCCTTGCTGCTGGTCTTGCGGGCGCTCAGACTCGCCGGACGGCGGTGGATCGGCATCTTCGTCCGGGGACGACGGGTACTGGTAGTCGTGGGGATGCACGAGCAGCCATCCGTCCAACGAGATCAGGTCCGACGACGCCAGCGCCGTGAGGGTATTGGTCAACGCCAGGTTGATCATCACGGAGTTCGAGTAGAACCGCGAGAGCAGGTCCATCATGGCGGTCAGGATGCCGTCCTTTGGGTCGAGCGTCGCCGGGGTGTTGTCTGTTTCCTCGGAGGGGATGGGTGGACGGACGACGTGCGATGCATGGGCGAGGTAGCTCTCGTACGATTGATCCAGGGACGGGTCGTCGATGACGCTGGTTGCCATGGCCATCAGATGCTGCAGCTCGGCATTGAACTCGCCAATCGTTCGTTTCTGGGGAGCTGCCGCCGTCGTGGTGGTGGTGGTGGTGGGAGGAGGAGGAGGAGGAGGAGGAGAAGGAGGCGAAGGAGGAGGAGGAGGCTGGACGGGTTTGATGAGCGACGTCGCAAACGCGGCATGACGCTGGATGATGACGGCAATCAGTCTCAAGGTGGCCACCACGGTGGAGCCGTTCCTCGACTTGAGGCTCATGAGCACGAGATCGACCAGGTTAAACAGCGTCGGGGACGGTTTGGGCGCCGCTTCGGCGAACAGTGCCAGCAGATCGAGCGACTTGCGACGGCTGGCGTACATGCGCGAGTCCTTGTCGAGCGACTGCATGTGGGCGTGGGCCTCGTCGCCAAACGGCGAGGCCATCAGAAAGTGGAGGATACGGTGGACGAGGGCGGGCTGGTCGATGGACTCGAGGATCCGGCAGAGGTACATGGTCACCGCCGCGGTGGAGCCGCCGTCGACGTCGGACGACTCCAGGAGCGAGGGATACAGCAGCTGCTCGAGAAACAGGATCTGGAAATGGTCCAGCAGCGTGTCGTTGACCTCGGCCGACTTGCAGTAGTCGATGGCGTCCTGCCAGAACAGCAGATAGGTCAAGAACCCGTTCAGATGCTCCTCCGAATCAGGCTGGATGACCGTCGGGAGACGGGCGTGGTCCGACAGGGCGACGATGTACGGAACGGCCGCTGGGTCCACGGTCGACACCAGGGTCCTGAGGAGCAGATGTGTCCATCAGCCAAACGACCCACCGAACAACCGAAGCGACGACCTACAACGGAAGAAACAAGAAGGAATGTCGAAAAAAAAAAAAGGAGGGAAAAGGCTCACCTGCTGAGCTGGCTGTACTGGGCCCCCAGCCCCGTGGCCATCAAGGTGGCCAGATCGCTCTCGATCAGCCATCGCTCCAGATCCCTCGACCTCGCGGCCGTCTCGATGATGTACAGCACGCCGGTGCGGGCAAAGTCGCCGGGGCGGCCCTCGCGGTGCACGTAGTCGATCAGGAGGTAGAAGAGCGGAAAGTCGTCCTTTCTCGTGGCCCCGGCGAACTCGCAGGCCGTCGCGTCCCCGGTGCCGCCCGTCCCGTCGTCCGGGGCGTCCTGGGGCGTGAACCAGGCGGGGAGGATGGCGGGCCGCAGTCTGATGTTGTTGGCCACGCCAAAGACGAGTTCGACCAGGCGTGCCTCGCCGTCGTCGCCGGCGTACGCGGCCCGCCGCACCAGGTCGACCACACAGCGGGCAAAGGCGCGGTCGTCGATCAGGCCGTCGACCTCGGCCTCGATCAGGGTGTTGAACAGCTGGGCGGACGCGGAGAGCACGTCGGCGTCGAAGCTGGCGAGGGCGAGGTGGGTGACGGTCCGGTAGACCTGGGAGGTGGCGGCGAAGGCGTGGCAGGGGTGCGGCGCGGGCCCGCGCGCCTCGTCGGACAGCAGGAGGTTGAGGCGGGCCAGGCAGGACCGGAGCTGGGCGGTTGCGGGCGAGTCCGGGGCGAAGGAGGCGGAGGAGCGCCCGAGATGCTGGGAGCGCTCGTCAGCGGGATCATCATCCATGCGTCCGGGAGCTTCACATCATCCGCAGACAACGTGGAGCGGGCTCGACCTACGTGCAGGGCATTGCAGATGTGTTTGAATCGTGTCAGACGCTCGCCGGCCGCGTTCTTGCGGAGGCCACGGGAGGAGGTCAGACCTCCACCGCCGCCGATGAGACGAGTCCACTGGAGAGGGAGGTGGTTAGCGGGATTGAACGCGGCACACACACAGAGAGAGAGAGAGAGAGAGAGAGAGAGGATGCAGGGCGTGCGGGAGACTCACAAAGTCCATTGTTCCGGGAGTGTGGACATAATTGACAGCCAACGGAGGAGGTTGCCTGGGTGGTTGATGTCGTTGGGCGGTCGACGTTGACGTTGCTCGTCCGACGTTTGAGCGAGAGACTCGACGGATTTCCTCTTTTGGTTCGAAGCTGTCAACAACCCCACGTGAGCTCGACCAGCCCAACAACGCACCCAGAGCTTTTTTTTTTATTATTATTACTTTTAAATTATTTTGTTCACGTTGATAAGCGTCGACATTTACTTCAAACCTACGGAGAGCATGCCAGAGAAACGTGGCTTGGAATTTTATCGTCCTGTTCGTGATCTGACATCCAAGTCGCCATGGCGACAGACGCTGCGTGTCCACCGATGAATGCCCCGTGTCCCAACGCCAGCTTTTGATCCCGCTAAATGACAGAAAAATGACTAGGAATAGACAGACGAAAAGAGAGAGAGAGAGAGAGAGAAGACAACAAAATCCATCAAAGAGGTAGCATCTCTGCGGCTGAAGACGGATGGCCAGGCTCAGTCGTCGTCGGGCTCCTCTCTGCGGCGACGGCCACCTCCGCCGGCCGCGCCGCCGCGCCGCCGCCGCCGACCGTCGGTGTTGTGGTCGCTGCCGTCGTCGTCCGCCCTGCGGGGCTGGTCGGGCACCTTGGACATGATGTCGGCGAGGAAGTCGAACACCTCGTCCTTGGTGACGGCCTCCTTGAGGTGGGCGGCCGTGATGCGCTTGGAGGAGCGCATCTTGGCCTGCTCGGCGGCCTTGGTGACGAGCGTGATCATGAAGAGCTCCAGCGCCTTGGCTGTTGCACGATTCCCGTCAACTCCTGATCTTCGAGGGGTGGAGGGACCGACGGGGAGGGGCCAAACGGGCCCCAGGGGAGATGTAACTTACAGACGGCGATGGGGGTGACCTGCGCGACCTTGCCCACATCCTCATCGGCCTGCATGATGCGCTTGATCCGGGCCACGGGGAACTTGGTCTTGATCTCGATGCCCAGCGACGGGCCCGGCCCCGTGCGCGTGGTGGGCGCCGGGTTCGTCGTCGTCGTCACCGCCGCTGCCTCGTCAGTCCGCGTATCGGCATGGGAATCGGTTGGTGGCGGTGGTGGCGGCGGGGCAGGAGGATGGTACTGCTGCGACGGGAAGAAGGAGGGGGGGGGCAAGAGGGGTTGAGGCTGGTCCAGCTGTTGATGATGATGATGCTTCTGCTCCTGCTGCTGCTGCTGCTGCTGCTGCAATTGCGGTGGATGGTGCGACTGTTCCTGTTCCTGCGGCCGTTGATGTTGTTGCGGTTGCGGCTGTTGCAACGGCTCCTGTTGCTGCTGCTGTTGCTGTCGGGCGGCCAGCGTCCTCGAACGGGTGACGGGGGGCATCTCCGGGGGCTGGTAAGGGTCAAAGGACGGCGAGTGCGACGGAAACTGGGAGTGCGACTGCGACTGCGACGGGGACGGATGGAGGGCGGGATAGGCGGGAGACGGCGGGGGAAGGTAGGGGCGGGGGTTGAAGAAGGGCGAGGCGTCGTACGAGGCCTGGGGGGTGACGGGGTGGCCGAAGGGGTGGTAGGCGGCGGACGACGGCTGGCTGGCGTAGGGGTCGATCGGGGGTAGAGAGGAGAAGTCCGGGGAGCGGGGACGGTACGAGTGATCGGGGTCTGTCATCGCTAGGCCGCGTTAGCAGGAGTTTTT